>CM077228.1:3507885-3710385 GCA_039654775.1 Spinibarbus caldwelli | reverse complement strand
CATCCATCAATCCATCCATCCATCCATCCACCTATCATTCTGTCATCCATCCACGTATTGTTCTATGTTTCAGTCATCCATCCATCCATCCATCCATTCACCTTTCATTCATTCTATCTAGCTATCTATCCATCCATCCATCCATCCATCCATCCATCCACCTATCATTCTATTATTCTGTCATCCATCCATCCATTCATTGTTCTATCATTCTACCATCCATCCATTCATCCACCCATCTCTCATTCTGTAATTCTGTCCTATTATCCATCCATCAATCCATTTTTAACTTTTTTTTTATATAATTTTTCAAAACTTGACAAACTTGGTGTTTTAGTTACACAACCTTGTATGAATTTCAGTTCATTTAGTTCAAATTTGAATTTTCAGACCTCAGAATTCTTAAATCAGTTCTGAATACTGTAAAACTCTTCTGGAATAAAACACTTGAGCTGGATGATCTGTAGGTCAAAGGTCAGGAGTGAGACTAAACCGAACATGACTGGAACCGCATGCATTACAGTGGTTTTACCATAGTTTATAGATGTTCATATGCACAATGCACAGCAGAGACTGCATTTAATCAGGTTTTACAGTCGGAAGTATCCATTTTATAATGGCAATCAATCACTTTACATCCCCTCAATGAAACCTCAAGCACTCAACGAGAGTCAGTCCATCCATGAAGCACAAATCTATATTTCACACAAGTATCTGGGCACTACACGTGATTACACCATAAACCAAGTGTGACAGCTAATTAAAACCCTAGTGATGTCATGACGATGTTGAAGATGCTGTCAGTCCCTCACATGTCTGTCTAATGAACTGGTGTGGTCATATTTGTAGGTCCCTACTGCTCTCCTCAGTGTGTCCAGAATAATGCCGCCCTAAACGGACAGAAAAGACTTTCCTTGGAGAACAGAGATAAGCCAGAGATAGACGTATAGATAGATGGGCAAGAGAGGAAGATCGCTTAAGAGACAAGGGTAGATGCCCACCCGCGCGCTCGCCCAGACCGGAGCTCGTAATGCGAAGGCTGATGGGGCATGATCAGAGAGGAAATGGTGAGAATCTTCCCACAATCCATCAGTCCAGCTTGAATCGATGTGTGTGGGTGTGAGAGAAAATCCTCAGTGTTCTTCTGTTCTCAGCCGTATGAACACACTAATTTGATCAAACCCCAGATTACTTACTATTAGACTTTGATGTATTGTGAGGTAAAGTATTATTTTTAGTATATATTTTGTATTATTAATACAATTTTGTGTAAAAATGTCTCGATTTTGGCAGTCTGATAAAATAATGAGTCCAATAAAGTTAGAAGTCATGTTTGATAGAGATTCCAGTAATAATAGTATTTTTAGTAACAATATCTTTAATCAAATTTTGTGTAAAATGTCTCAGTTTTGTCAGTTAAGATAAAATAATGACTGAAAAAGAAATTAGATAATGTGTTTAATAGCAATTCCAGTAATAATAGTACTTATATTTTTAATCCAATTTTGTGTGAATAAAAAAAATAAAGTCTCAATTTTGTCAGTTTGATAAAATGACGAATCATAAAGAAGTTAGAAATTATGTTTGATGGTGATTCTGGTAATAATAGTATTTTTAAAAAATATTTTAATGTACTTTATACATTTTAATGTCTTAATTTTTTTTAGTCTGATAAAATAAATCAAAAAATGTTAGAAATTAGCGATTCTATTAAAAATAATATTTTTTATATTTTAATCCAATTTTATGTCTCAATTTTGGCAGTCTGATAAAGTATTGAGTCAAAAAGAAGTTTGAAATCATGTTTGATAGAGATTCCAGTAAAAATAATAAGTCAAAAAGAAATTAGAAATCTTGTTTCATAGTGATGCCAGTAATAATAATGCTCTTTATATTTTAATGCACTTTATATATTTTAATGTCTCAAGTGTCTACTGGCAATTCACTTACAGAAATAGTGTGGTGAAATGCTGTTTTTAAACGTTCCCTACAGATTGCATTTAGATGGCAGACAAGCGCTTCAGCAAACTCAATAATCTGTAATATGACAGCAATCTTGTTGTGAAAGTTTGCAAAGTAATAAAATATTTCCATTTCTCCAAAAGGCTGATTTTGTCTGACAGCCAAATATATTTGGAAATGTGTTGAATTAAAATGAAAAGTCATGTTCCTGCGAATCTCAGCGCAGACTCGACCCGATACACAATTCAAACCTGGGTAATGAGCATCCAGAAAACCCTTGACCTGAGATTCCTCTCAATACAATAACTGTGTTTGTGTGACTGTGACTCCGCAGGGCAGGTCATCAAGGGGAAGAGACGGTTTATGCTGAATGATAGATGTGTCACGTTAAACAATCATTGGGCTGGGGAATAACAGCTCTAGGATGTCATTGTCAGGACAGGAGTGTGTTGAGTTGAGGTGAGGCCTTAATTAAACATAATGAATACTATCACACTCACACACACTGCTGTATTTTTACCAATGTCTGCTGTTGAGGTCACAGGTGAATCATGACAACATGTTAAGATGAAAAAAAGGGGAAAATAAATAAATAAATAAATAAAGCAGAATTTTAGCACAGATATTATTTTCATGATTTTTTAAAATTATTTTATAATTGCTATTATTCTCAATAATGATTCTCATTACTGTAATATTGTAGTTTTGGATTAAAAATCATTAAAAACTAAATACAAGCATGAAATATGAATAGTTTACAAATTAATTAATATGTCATTGCTTTGTGATATTATTTTCATGATTATTTTTTATAATTGCTATTATTCTCACTAATTATTCTCATTACTGTAATGCTATAATTTTATTAAAGCAAAATAAAGGTAGTACAACAAATTCTAGCATAACACTTTAATATAGAATTGCTTTGTCTCCACAGTCTCTTTTTTCTTCTTTGGTGTTATTTTTAGAGTAATTTTACAGGATGACCCATTTTTTACCTTTCATAAATAGCCTTATCAAAAGATTACACAAGTATAAAAAGTACCATGGTATTACCATGTGTATCTAGACATGGTACTATGTTAATATGCTTTTTATGTCATTTGACCTTGAACTTGATGTCACAAATCCCTCTTAGAGACACTTTTATGATCCAGTTAATTAATTTTTTTCCCTTTTTCTTTTTATAGTATAATCAGTTTCACTCTGAAATAAATCACATGTGAAGGTCGTTTCAGTGTTGACTTAATTTAACTGTTTAATTGCAGATTTCTCAGTGAAATTACCCACAATCATGAATCAAGATCCACCAGATTCAGAGAAATCGCTGTCACATCACAAACAGGAATCAAGGTTGTGGTGAGTTTTTCTATTCTAGTGTATCTTAACTTCGATATTGTAGTGACTTTAAAAGTTGTGGCGGTGTTTTCAGACGCAAAAACACATGAAAAGACACACAAACCCAGACTGGCTTGATTATATCGTTCATAGTGCTTTATGGGACGAGTCATTTATCAGTGATTTACAGTGTTAGCATTCAGTGATTGAAACAGAAACCTCTTCCATCTTCACCACATATGCGCCAGCTCATTGCTAATATGCAGCAGAATGAACGCATTAGACGAGCTGAAGAGGGAAAATAAAATCGGTGTGTGTGTTCTGAGAGGCCTGTGAGAATGAAAAGCAACTTTTGAACTTGATAAATGAGTGTTTGAGACTGAAGTGACTCCTTCACTACTAAACTCTGCTCTCCATTTACCCCCAAACCCGTTTCCAAGGTCTTGAGCACAAGGCAAACAGTGTTTTTCTCTTCTGATCTTGTCTGTAATTGTTTACACACCACCGCGAGTGTGTGTGCATGTTCGATGGCGGAGATTTGACCCCGCTGTGGTGCATGTGTCCTTACATGGTGTTCCTCCACTCGCAAATACTCACTTACCCATAATATTTACAGATTCACAGTTTGGATGGGAGGAACGTGCAAGCAGACAATAAACCAAACGCACAGATGATGTGTAAACCACATACTTCTGGAAGGGACCAGAGATTTATTAGTGCACTATTATAGAGTCTTGTTTTTGTATTTTAACCATGCAACATTAAACTAAGAAGGAGATGCATGATGCTCACGTGATGAGGAGGAGATGGTCACATTCCGGTGAATGTTGCGTTGTTCTCTTTATAACTTGAACTTTAGTGCATTGCACAGAGGTGCATTGTGTAATTCCCTCCAAAATGCATTTAAAAAGGACATTTAATTAATTTACTTTTTTTTTGTTATTGTTTTTTTTAATTAAAGGGGTCATATGATGTTGCTAAAAAGAACATTATTTTGTGTATTTGGTGTAATGCAATATGTTTATGTGGTTTAAGGTTCAAAAAACACATTATTTTCCACATACTGTACATTATTGTTGCTCCTCTATGCCCCGCCTTTCTGAAACGCGCCGATTTTTACAAAGCTCATCGTTCTGAGAAGTGAGGCATGCTCTGATTGGCCAGCTATCCTGTGCGTTGTGATTGGCCAAATACCTCAAGCATGTGACGGAAATGTTACGCCCCTTTCCACATTGTGATGCCGTGTCTCGGCGAGACGACACAAAAACAATAAAACACATTACAAACGAGGCATTTGTTGCATCCAGTGGGGACATAATTACTCATTATAATGACTTATACTGTCTTTTTATGCGTCGCATCGTGTCACGTTGCATCGCGCCGCATAAACATTATCATGTCTACATTTATGATCGGAGAAATGACAAACAACAAGCACTAACGTTACTCTACACAGCTCAAAACTCGCGTTTGAATCGTCAGTGGCAAATTCTTTAAATATGAAAACATACTTACAGGCTGTGAGTCAGAAGCACCAGACTGTCCTTGCAAAGTTGGAATTGCCCCACTTTATAGAAACAGTCTTTGAGCACAGCTGGCAGCTACTCCAGGTTCAGGAAATAGTCCTCCGTAAAATGCGCTGCACACACTCTAATATTTGGGTTGAACTGTTCTGGAGCAGTGTTGTAAATACAATTAATCACTGATTTCTAGTTGTGTCCTCTTTTGGAAGCCCAAGCAAAGTAGTTTTGCTTTCACAACGAAACACAGCGTCTCCAGGACATGGCGCCGGCGGCAGCAACAATACTACAGCAAGAATAAAAGTCCCGTCCTCTTTCTTTGCTTGTACATTTGGGCGGTGTTTTAGACATGTGGGGCGTGTTTGAATGAGCCGTTTTAGGGGGTCGTGGTCGAGTCTTAACTTTTATAAAGAATATCTCTTTGGTTTTGAGACTTTAGTATTTGCAACTTCAGGGATCTTATCTATGCACAAACAGCTTGTAACACTCCAAAGAGAAAGGAAAACTTGAAATCGCATAATATGTCCCCTTTAACTTTTAAAAATGTTTCTCATTCAATTAAAAATTTTATTTTTAAATTTGTAATTATTTTTTTAAAACATAAATTTTTATCTTATTTTATTTCATTTTATTTTATACTTATTATTGCTCAGATGTTTTTTCATTGCAACACACTCTCAGTTGTGTTTTAATTAAATTCCTATAGGTGAACTAAAATTTTGTCAATATTTGTCATACAGTAAGTGTGTTGATCTATAAAGTGATTACAGATAGTAGCTCAGAGTGTTATTTTAGTATTATTTATGCAGCAGATATTAATAATAGCTATTATTATTATATTATTATTATTATTATTATAGCTATTATTTTTAAATTTTTAATTTAATTTTTTTAATTTTTTATATTTTTTGGGTAACACTTTACAATAAGGTCACATTGGATAACATTAGTTATTGCATTAACTAACATTATCTATCAATAAGCAATACATTTCTCACAATATTCCAAGATTTCAAAGATCTCATGTGCAAGGCATCCATGAGCGTGCATATTGATGTGCGTATCTTTGTTAAAATTCTTTGTTAACATTCATTAACTGTTCATTATTAATGTTAACTCACTTCCATTAAATAATGTTAGCAGATACAGCTTTTGATTTTAATAATGTGTTAGTAAATGTTAAAATAAACATTAACTATGATTAATAAATGCTTTATAAGTATTTTTCATTGTTAACTTTGCAATTAACTAATGTAAACTAATGTGACCTTTTTGTAAAGTGTTACCTAATTTTATTGTGATTTTTGTCATTTTTATTAGTTTTTACTATTTAAAAATATTTCTCAACAGTTTTAATTTAGTTTTATTTCAGTTTTATCTTCAGTTTAATTTTAGTACTTTTTAAAATAATTTCAGTTAGTTGTTAGTTCTAATTTTCATTGAATGTTTTTCATTTAATGTTTTATTTTATTTTATTTTATTAGTTCAGTTACCAAAACTGTTTTTGAATAGTTTTAGTTTTAGTTGATAATACTAACGTTGGCTTAGACCATTTGATGAGATCTCCAACCTTTCATTACTGATTCTGGTGTCTTGGTTGATCTAAAAGCATCTTCAGAAAATCTAGAGGAGACCAATACGATTACTGTAGTATTTTTTGACCTGGACTTAATCTCATTTCTGTCTAGGAGAAACAATTGTGATAATAAAGAGATTTCAAAGATATTTCATGTGTTTTTGTTTTCCTATAGGTGGCTTAATTTGTAAAGAGGAGACAGGGAGGCGCTGCACTGACAGAAACCGAGAGCTGGAAGTAAGGATGAGCTCAGCATCCCCTTCAAAAAGGAGCACATCTTTTTTAGCTGATCCTGGAAGATCTGGGTCAGATTTTAAAATACACACAAATACATCAGCAGAACTTTAATGCATTCAGGCTGGTTCTGTCTATAGTCCAAAACTGTACCAAAGACAGGACACATGCTCACTTAAAGGGACAGTTCACTTCTTTCATCCTTTACGCACCCTCAGGGCTTTCTTTCTCCCATGGAGCACAAACAAGATGTTTAGCAGAATGTCCATGCTGCTTTGTTCCATGCAATTCATGTGAAATATGGATGTATGCTATTAAGTTCCGAAATGGGACAAGAAACACCATAAAATTATGCATTTGACTTGTTTGTGCATTATATTTCAGTTTTTTTTTTTTTTTTTTTTTTTTGAAACCATACAATAGCTTTCAGTGAGGAACCGCATTGAAATCATTATTGACAAAAATCCACAGTGGAGCAACATGAAGTTGAGTAAATGACAGAATTATGACTTTTGGGCGAACTATCCCTTTAAAGTGCAAACAAATGCTGCACACATGCTCATTACACAAACATTTACAAACACGGCCATCTGTTGTTCAGATCCATTGTTGCTTTGTGCAATTATTCCAATTTTGCCTAAAATGCTGCAGGTCTCAGAGGGGGGTAGGCTCGTCCTTCATGCTAAAACAATGGGAGCTCTGTGTGGTTTGGGCGATGGTGTGATTGTTTGAACAAACAAACTGCCCCACTGCACATTTTTAATGCATCACCTTTGTTGCAGTGCAGGTATGAAAGAAAGAGCGAGAAAACCATCCTGCATTGCCATAAAAGCGCCTGATGCATAAAACCTGAGCAGCATGCATTAACACCAGTATGCGCTCACAGGCATATGCACATCAATATGCACGCTCACGTATGCCTTGCACATGAGAGCTTGGAAATGCATGTGAGGTTATATGCTGGAAGTAGTGTTTCTCAGCTGGTTTCGCTTTAGGACCTAGATTTGACACTTGACACTGGGTGCAAATGTTGACTCAGTACACATTACTTTACTCTTAGTCACTTCATGTATTTTTACTGTATGATGGCTATCCGATCATGTGAAGACTTGAACGCCCTTCAAGATGCATTTAAAAAAGACATTTAGTTTATTAATTTTAATTTTATTTAATTGAAATTATTTTAATTAAGTATTTATTTACTTTTAATTGTATTTCTTTAATTATTATCTATTTTAATTATTTTACATTTAATTTTTATTGTATTTCATTTCATACATTTTATTGATCAAATGTTGTTCTTTCTTTGTTGTCATGTTAATTTTATTTTAATTTTTATTAATTTTGTTGTGATTTTTGTTTAGTGATTTTTGAAATGTTTGTTAGTTTTTAAAAATATTTCTAAACAGTTTATTTATTAGTAGTGAATTAGTTAACCTGCAATTTAGTTTTATTTCAGTTTTAGTTTTCAGTTAGTAATTTTAGTACTTCAGCTTAATCTTATTTCAGTTCATTTTATTTAATTTAATTAATTTTTTTTATTATTTAGCTACTGTAATAATTTTCATTATTTAGCATTGTTTTTCCCCAAAACAAAAATACGCAACCACACACATTTCACAATCATATTGTGCAGCAAACTGTAGATAAAGGGCAATTCTTTCAGACACTCCAGAAAAATAAGTCCCACTCCCATCTTCTCGTGGGATACAGTGACCAGACGGTGACCTTGGATAGCTGGAGTGTCTCCTATCTCTGTGAGAACAATGCTAGGTCCCGCCCCCTATGATTGACTGACAGATTGACCCCTCCCACTTGCAGCATTCAACCTTCATCAGTTCACAAACAAGAGATCTTCCCATGGAAAGCTTCAGGAAGTGGCTGATGCATCTTGTTTATTTATATTTGAATGTCATGAGCTGAAAATGGTTGTCAAAACAGGAAAAAGGATTTTGTTTTAAGGAACATCTTTTATCTTTTAGATCAGTGCATTGTCATGACTATATTGCTGCTGTGATTTGTCAGTTCAAGGGACACATTTCTGCATGTTTGTCGCATTTTATTCTTCTTTGAAGTCCACTTAAAATGTTAGTCAAGGTTTCATGCACCCAAAACAGCTATAATTAGCACTGCTTGCTAAGGTAGAACTATACTTCAGTGACATGCATTTGTGCTATACGCATGCGGCATGAATGATCCCTCAAATCATGCGGATTCTTGAAGAAAACTGTACTAATAGCTTTCTGAGTGATCTGTTTTTTTTTTTTTTTTTTTGAATTCAATGGAAACCATTTAGCAACATGTTAACAATCAATCAAAATTCATTAGCAACTGATTTAGCAACCACTTTAGTTCTGCATGGGAAAACACTGCAAAAATGTAATTCTATAAATTCATATGAATTCTATTCAAATTAATATATATAGTCAATTAATTATACAGTTGAATTGGTAAATAATTGAATGTTAGAGAACGATTAGTTTTAAAATGGCAAGAAAATTTCCTGCTTTTGCTATGTAACTTTAATGTACACTTTTGTGATTGCAACTTTTCAGCTTCTCGCACCATAACTGTTTTATTTGCAGCAACAGCAACCGTCTGGATGTGTCTGTAGACTCAGTAAAAAGACAATGAGTTGTGTGTTCAGTGCAGGTTGGCTACATTCCTACAGGCCATGCTGACGTGGAGTTTGAGGCCAGAGAATCAATATACAACACAGAAATCATTGACTCGCCTGAGGATGTGAAGAACCAGCAGTATATCTCCAGCGACTCAGAACATTCCTTTACAAACACCTTCTGAGTTTTATAAAGCACTTAATCCGCCAGCCGTTTGGCACCGAATCCATTCCAGTGCTCGAATGGTGCATCTTTTAATTTGCACGTACCGATGAGAGCTTGATTACTGAGAAAAAGAAATGCGAAATTTAGAGTATTTACTGGTTGTTGATGAAGGTGAATGTTAGACAGTGAATGCAGCTGGCTGTAGTTCAGTGGCCTCCAAGTTTACAAGCTTACAATGATAGCTCACTTACAGGAAAATGAATGGTTTCAGAGGACGGAGAGGTCAGATAGGGGTCGGTGGTCACTGGGAGGTTATGGAAGTGTGTATTTAAGGGCCAAGTTGGGCCATACAAAGTATAATACTCACTTTTCAAGGGCAGTTTGTTCACCACTTTAAATTTCTTTGAAAAAAGTTTTTCTTTTGTGTCTTACAGTTTTCTTTGGGCCTCCCCTAAACTTGGATCAGATGAAATAAGTCATGAATCATCAAATGAGACCAAGAGGACACCAAACTAAAAGTAAGTCTGTATCTTTGCAATACGTGACACAATAACCACACCACCAATTGGCTAAAAGGCATAAAACATGCCTGTCAATTTGTACAAATTTAGCATAACTTGCCCACTTCTGGAGTCCTGCAGAATATAGTGATTTACAATCTTTAAGGCCATTCTGCAATTTTGAATGGATTCGCCTACTGTTTTTTTTTTTTTTTTTTTTTTTGCGTTTATTTTGCGCTACGTTTTTCCAGCCTTCACCAAAATTAGTGCAGATTATCTTCAGATGAATCCTCACGGACTGCAGCAATTCAGCTTTTTGTATTTGACACAATTTTCGAGAAACTACATTTTCTAATGCAGATGCCACGATTAAGTGGCACTATATATCTGCATTACTTCATTCATATTGTCATGAAACTTTATGTGTTGTTTTCACAATGTCTTGAGGTTGTTGCGCCGCCAACTGGTGTCATGAACAAAAATGATAAATGAATAAAATGGAAAAAAATAAAACTACTGTGGTGCTAGAACTAAACAAATCTACTGAACTTTACAATGCACGCCTTTTTAGCTTGCACTTCCCTGTAATTTTATCCTATTTTTAGAATAACTTTGGTGATATGATTTAAGCAGTTTCATCCTACAGCATGAGACTCTCAAACCTAATCATCAGATGTACATGAAATATCTTTTACCAAACACTGATGCTGTTCTCAGGGTCAATAACACAACATCTAGTAAAGAGGAAAATAAGAGATTCTGAAGATGTCTGAGGTAATTGCCAGAAGTTCTTATCGTCCGATACACTAAACCAAGCACTTCAGAAATGTCAGAGGAGATAGAGGCCTACAGAGGCCCAAATGTCGATGCTGATAAGCACAGTTAGTTATCTTACGGTTGTGCAGGTCTGCAGGGGACAAACCAGTAATCTGCAGGTCATTAAGACGTTTTAGGCTCAGAATCAATATTTATAGTCATTAGTTACTGACTCCAACCAAACAAAACCAAACCACACCTCTCATTACATCAGGGTTAAACAATCATCCATCTGAAAGAAAACAAAAAACAGCAGTGCTTATTTCACAATTTAGGGTAATAGATTTCTGATTGTGTTGTTTATATATTAATGTGATGGAGGAGTGTGTGTGTTTGAGAGCTGAGCTCTCGATACAGCTCAGAGAACTTCTCAGCACTTGGGTTAATCAATTAACCGGGTGGTTGGGTGTAAATACACAAACACCGGCAGTTAATTCTGTGTGTTGTGAAGCAAAGACAAGAGAGCTGCCGTGGCAGCTGTTTATCGCACATTCAGTGAACTTTGTATATATAACGGACCTTATTATCAGCTGTATGTTCTCGAAAAGAACTGTAGTTGTGAAACTTTAGTGTTTACATATTAATAATTAGGGCCGGCCCGTGGCATAGGCAACATAGGCAGTTGCCTAGGGCGCAAAATGACTGAGGGGTGCCGCACGAAATTGTTTTTTTTTTTTTGGTCGGAAGTGCGCCCTCTTGTGACCATCGTGCGCTCATACACCCATATATTAAGCAAAATAATTTCTGACAGTCAACATAAATTTTAGTACTAATCGATCATCGAACTGATTAAAATAATGTTAGAATAAAATAAAATTGACATTAACGAAAAATCATAAGATTTGACAACATGTATTGTTGGACTTATTTAAACACTTTCTGTGTAATGACGTAATTATAATACATCATCATAACGCATTAATTATGCATGGCGCACGCAGTTAAAATAGTTTTGCCATTTATATGCTCTTAAAGGAGTAGTTCACTTCTAGAACAAAAATTTACAGAAATGTACTCAACCCCTTGTCATTCAAGATGTTCATGTCTTTCTTTCATTTTGGGATTTCTCTCCGTATAATGGACTTCTATGGTGCCCCCAAGTTTACAATTCTACAAATAAATTACAAAATGTAGCCTTTATTTTGTTGCCTTTGTTGTCTGTTAGACTATTTTAGGCATTTCATATTGCTCATATTTTTCTTTGTTGTAATAAGTATTTGTTACTATAGGGATAGTTGTGGGTTGCATTTCTCTGTTTGGGAGTATAACTCATGTCTGGTCTCTTCAATGTTTTAACAGATTTACTCATAAAATACCTACAAGGTGCATGTATTTATTATCACAATTTATTTATTACTTATTTATGCTAATACTTATCAGTATTTATGTTATGTTATATTATAGTAAAGTTTTGAAAATCTGCATTTTCTGAATTTTTTTAGTGGGGGGTGGAGGCGGAAATCTAAAATCTCGCCTAGGGCTCCAACAGAGCCTGGGCCGGCCCTGATTAAACCCTTACAATATAATGTTTAAAAACATTCAATCAACACAAAACTAAAAGAAGTGCATGAAATAAGTTAATATTAATAGGTAAGCATGTTAATAGGTAAGGAATGAATTTAAACTGTGTTTCAATGTTTTTTAATAAAACACAATATTATATGTATTAAATATTATCTTTATACATTTATTATATATTACATATTTTCATTATTATATATTATATATTTAATTTGGTTACACTTTACTTGAAGGGGTGTTTATAAGAATGACATGACACCTTCATAATCATGACATGACACATGTCATGAATATGAAGGAGGTTTTATGCATGTTTATGACAACTGTCATTAAGTGTCATTTGCTCAGTTAATGCAAAGATGACATTGTTTGAGATGTCTTTGTTATGGGTTAGGGTTAGGGGTAGGGTTAGTTTAGGGTTAGGTCAAAAAATGTCATCTTTGCATTAAAAATGACATAACTGAGCAAATGACACTTAATGACAGTTGTCATAAACATGCACAACACCTCCTTCATATTCATGACATGTGTCATGTCATGATTATGAAGGTGTCATGTCAGTCTTATGCACACCCCTTCAAGTAAAGTGTTACCTTTAATTTAAATTTTTTTTTTTTTTTTATAATTTAAAGGGGACATCAGATGCCCATTTTCTACAAGTTGATATGATTGTTTAGGGTCTTCATGAAAAGTCTATAACATACTTTGGTTAAAATTTCTCAATGGTAGTGCAAAACAGCACCCTTTTTACCTTGTCAAAAACATCTCTGTTCACAGCGACTCCTTTCGGTGCATGTCCCTTTAAATTATAATGAGCTACTGTTCACCCCGCCCCTCTCTTTACTGGGGTGAGCAGTTCTCTGAGACTGTTTACTTTAGCCGCATTCGTCGTGGAACTTGCTAACTATTACATTATTAGGAAAGGTGATTTGCAAAGAGTTATAAAAAAAACCTTATACTCACTTCTTCTGGAGGTAAAGCTGGATCACAAATGATTCGTGTCAACATAAACTCATTTAGGTAGATCGGGGGGGCATTTCCTTCAAAAACAAACGTAATGCACATGCATCTTCAGTGGTTCAGATGTCGGGCGTAAATGACGACTGCTGTGTTCATTATTACATCCAACAACAGAACACCTCAATTGCTTAGGAGATAATTTTGTCTACACCTGCTCAGGTGTCGAAACAATGGCAGACTGTTTACAGCTCTCTCAGGGCGGGTCTATGCTAAAACGGCCGTGTCAGTCAATAGTCGTGGGAGGGCCTGTGCAGAACTGCTCTGCCAAGAATCTGTGAATGGCTTGATCTGAGATCTGAGAAAAAAAAAACACTGGGTGAATTTTTATCATTATAGTGTGGTTGTGTACACACACTGCCAACACACATTTATGCTCAAACACCATGTAAAAGTGAATTTTGCATCTGATGCCCCCTTTAAAATAAAAAATATAAATATATTTTTTAAGGTTTGGCCAGCATATGGGTTTGGAAGGACATAAAGTTGAGTAAATAAAGACCGGTTTTTAATTGAACTGTTTCTTAATTGTAACTAGTATGTCAAGTAGATGTTGAACGATGTGCTGCGTTTATATTTTATCGCTGTCAGCTTTTACCGTGAAGCGCCATTAAAGGTGTTCCAATAGAAAGTGTCATGAAAACACAGCTGGCTGGTCAGTTGCTTTAATTTGTGTGAGAGCTGACTACACGTGTACACATAAACAGAAACGACTTCAACGAGATTTGCATGCATGAGTAATGGAGGACGCGGCCCGCGCTGTTAGCTAAACGTCACGTTGGATTTAGAAACCACATCCACAGATGCAAACACGCTGGCCTGTATGAACTTCAGCTGATTAGAAGATCTGAGCTTTGTGGCGTTTACAAAATCATCTGCATTAGTGTACTTGCCTGGATTAATATTTCAGGCCGAAGGCAACCTGCTAACATTGAGTATGAGCAGTTATCTTGGCGAACAGCACTAATTATTTAATCAAAATATAAAAGGACACTCATCTTTGAACGTGAAAGTAGTCAGAGAGAGTGATGTTTTGAATTTATCACATGCCTTTCATTCAGTGATTTGTATGAAATCCACCACTTATGATTTCCATAGGCAATATTATACCAAGAAAAACCATCTCTCTGTGAGGCCATGGCGCAAAAACACAACAAAAAAGGCCCAAAACAAAAAAGAAACACACGACTCCCACATTTTCAATTGAACCGCATGAGCCAAATGAAGCTCTGAGACTCTCAAAAGGGGAAGAGATAAACCCGCCTGGAAGCAAAGACTTAAAGGTAGACGGGTTTCTTTTTGATACCTGCCGCGCGTCTCCCGAACACATCCGCCAAACTGAGCTCAAAGGTCAGGAAAGCGTCTACCAGCTTTCAGCAGGTGCACGATTTCATCCTGAAATGTATTCGACATAAAAGCATATTTCACTCTTATATTCAAGGTCAAGTTTTTGGCTTTTAAAATACAGAAACGAACAAACAAATATGTCGGCCAACAGATTCAGAGACAAAAGCAGACAGATCTCCAGTGACCTGGACTTATAAATAGCCATCTGGAGCAGACGCCGTGTCTTTTATAAGCAAATTAAATCAGTGATGTCCTTTTCTGCCGTTTCAACTGCAAAGAGAATCGGTGAGAGCGGGGAATAATGCGTCTCCGCTTTGACAGCGCGGATTTCACCTGATCTCTTGTCTGACATAACAACCTCTTACTCTCACTCAACCCTTGACAATCATAGTCTCAAAGCAAATGGATAGAAAGACATTTAGGATGATTTGGGGGGTCTGTCCTCACTTATTTTGGCTCAAATCAAAATAAAAGGCTGAGGAGTTTTAAAAATGTGTGTATAGTATATGTCATATATAAGAGCACAGATATGTCACATACATTACCGTTTAAAAGTTTACAATACAGTACTGTACAAAATACAGTAAAATTAGAAATATTGTGAAATATTATTACAATTTAAATTAAGTATTTTCTATTTGAATATATTTTAAAATAAAATATATTCTTGTGATGCAATGCTGAATTTCCAGCATCACATGATCATTCTAATATGCTGATTTGCTGCTCAAGAAACATTTTTGATTATTATCAATGTTGAAAACAGTTGTGCTGCTTAATATTTAAAAAAAAAAACAAATTTTTTTCAGGATTTTTGATGAATATAAAGCTAAAAATAAGCATTTATCTGAAATAGAAAACCTTTTTTAACATAAATATCTTTACTGTCACTTCTTATCAATTTAAAGTGCTCTTGCTAAAAAAAAAGAAGTATTCATTTCTTTTAAAAAAAATTGTACTGACCCCAAATTTTTGAACATTTGCTAACCATACTAAGGCTCAACAGATTGTAATAATATAATTTACTGTAAAATTCATTTCAAAACCCCTTGCGAAAGTTATTGTATAATTTGCATACTGCCATTGTTTATGTGACGGTTATGTGTTCAGCTTTTTGACATCGAAAAGTTGCAGTTTAGTTTCACTTAATGCATTTTTTGCATTCATTGTTTTGAAAAACTTTAATTATGTTTTAAGTTAAAGCAAGTGCACCAAACTCTGATTTCTTACAATGTGACCCCTGTGAAATGTTATTCGCCTGTTTGCAGTGGAAGTGTTCTTATTATTTTCAATTCGCACTTCTGTGCTCTTATTTGACTCTGTGGGCCATTAATAAGAACATAATGATCAGCTTTGCTGATGAAAACAGTTCTAGGCACATAAATGAGTGTGGCTTTAGGTGTTTTCGTCTCATTAGGACAGTGAATAATGTGCACACACAACAGCCACGGGGCTTCATTGAAATCTGATAAACTGATATATGCTGCTTTCAGCTCAGTCCAACTTCTCATTCCTCTGTAGATCTGATTGATTTGCTTTTATGCTGTTTTATAGTGTGAATGTATCATCAACACAAGCCTGCACATGGATCCACGTTGACTGATTTGAGGTAAGTTTTGCCAGGGCATGTTTTTAAATGCATAGTTCGCCCAAATATGAAAATTATCATGTTATTTCAAACCCATATGACATTCTTTCTTCTGTGAAACACAAAGTTAATTTGCACGTCTTGGGTCTTTTTTCCATATGAATGAATGAGGATGGATGCTTTCAAACTTAAAAAAAAAATCACAAAAAGCACAGTAAAAGCATCATAAATGTAGTCCATATGACTTGTGCACTCTACTCTATATGATGGCATTTTGTGAGAAAGAGAACAAAATGTAAGTTATTGTTCACATAAAATGACATCAAATGACACTGGTCTTTTAACCAATTCCCACTGACATGTTATATTTGAATATATTTGAATGCTAATGAAATTTCAAAGCTATAGCTCAGTGAAAACAGCCTAAATTTCAGTACATTTCAGTATATTCTGCACATACAGCTATCTCATGAATTTACACAATTTTTGTTTTATTTTTTGTTTTGTTTTTGGGGCATGGTGATCGATGTTTTGCTCATTCTGTTTTGAATTAATCTATAAAATTATTACCGATATAACAGATTTTTTTTGGTAAACTATTGATTTAATTTCAGTCTATGTCAGACTATTTTGATGCTTAATAAAATTAATCTATAAAATTTATGACAGGACCTTTCAAAAATAATAGTATTTTTCATTTTTGTGGTAAACTGATTATTTAATTTCAGTCTATTTCAGTCTATTCACATTATTTTGGTACTTTTTTGGTGTTTAATAAAATCTATAAAATAAATGACAGAATTAAAAAAAATATTAATACGTTTTCTATTTTTTGTAGTAAATTATTATTATTATTATTTTTTGTCTATTTAAGTCTAATCAGACTACTTTGTAGTTTAATACAAAAATCCCTATCAATCTTCAAGCAACAACTGAAAACATCTCTTTCAGCACTACTTGACTTCATCCTAAACTTTAAAAAAAAAAAAAAAAAAATTCTTTCTCTTTGTTTATTCCTTTCCTTTCTAGCTTGTACTTATTTGAACAATGCCTGAGACTTGTTGTTACGAGCACTTCCTCTGTCTGATTGCCTCTTCAAGACGAATCGCTTTATGTATTCCCCAATTGTAAGTCGCTTTGGATAAAAGCGTCTGCAAAATGACTAAATGTAAATGTAAATGTAATAAATTAATCTATAAAATAAATGACAGAATTTGCCAAAAATACGATTTATTTCAGTGTCTTCAGATTATTTTCGTGCTTTTTTGGTACTTAATAAATTTAATCTATACAGTTAATGACAGAAGTATTTATTTTGTTGTAAACTATTTAATCTCAGTCTATTTCAGTCTATTTAGACTTTTTTAGTATTTTTGGTGCTTAATAAAATTGATCAGTATTTGACAAAAAATGTGATTTTTCATTGTTGTGGTAAAATATTTGTTTAATTTATTACATCTTACAATTTATTACTATTACATCTAATTTAGAACTTTCTTTCCAGGAACATTTTAGATGGACGTTCATCTAATGTTTTTTTTTTTTTTCATTTAAATGTCACTACATGTTTCAGAATGTTCAGAGAACATGTATCATTGTAACATTTTTTGAAAATGATAAAATGAAATGTTCACTCAATGTTCGCATAACCGTTTTTAAAACAAACAAACAAAAAAAGATGTTTGAATGTTCAGAGAGCGTTAAAGCAATGTTAGAAAAACGTTCTTGGAATATTTTTTGTTGACTATTTTTGGTGTAAATTTAGTGGTTTTTTTTTTTTTGTTTGTTTTTTTTTTGCTTAATAACATTAATCTATAAAATGAATAACAGAATCTGTCAAAAATAACATTTTTCATTGTTGTGGTGAGCTGTGTTGACTTGCAGACCTGTGTGTGTGTTAATAACTAAAGGAAGATAAATCATGCAGTATATTTGGAATAAATCCACTAAGCAAAGCAGTTGTGTATCTCTCCCGCTAGGAAGCTGTATTAGCATTACTGAGCCGCAGCGCCGCAGGATCAAAGAGGCTTTGTCCTGTGAGGCGTGAGGGTCGTGCAGGTATGGGACAGACGCGGCCTGACCCCAGACTACAGGGCAGCGGGGACACAATCTGCTCCGAGACCCACTCCTGTGCTCATCGGCCATGAGGCGATGGTCACTGAACGAGAAGCTGCTCTGTGAAGATACCACAGTGTCCCGGGGAGAGATGGGAAGGTTTGAGAACCGTGCACACGCTCACACGTGCCTGCATGGACGGGCGAGGGGCTGTTTATGCTTTTCCTCACTGTGAGACGCCTCTCATATCTGCAGAAGCACTACATAACCGAGCATCCGTAGGAAAATGATGGCTGATTTTTTATTTGCTAGTTTGCATTCTTAGAACATTCTGCCAAGGTTCTCTCAAAGTTATGAACAAACATGATGCTACTTGATGTTATCAGGTTGTTAATAATGTTCTCAAAACATTAGCACAAAAACATCATTCATGGAACATTTCCTGAAACCTTTTATTTGGACGTTGGTTTAACACTTTTTAAATGTTACATTTTGTTTCAGAATTTTCAGGGAACATTCAAATGTATTGTTCCGATAATGTGTGCAGAATGAAAAAAATGGAATGTCCACTTAACGTTTGCTTAACCATTTTTAAAACATTTCAAAAACTGGACATTGTGAGTGTTCAGAGAACTTTGAAACAATGTTAATAGAACGTTCATTCAAAGTAATCAGGTTGTTAATAATGTTCTCAAAACATTAGCACAAAAACATTATTTATACATCATTCAGGGAACGTTTTTTCCTGAAACCTTTTAGTTGGACGCTTTTTAAATGTTACTTTTTGTTTCACAATGTTCAGGAAACGTTCAAATGTATCGTTCCTATAATGTGTGCAGAATGATAAAATGGAATGTTCACTTAACATTTGCTTAAACGTTTATTATGACATTGTGAACGTTTAGAGAACGTTCATTCAAAGTTATCTGATCTTTAATAAACACAAAAACATCATTTATATATCGTTAATGTAACCTTCTTTCCTGAAGTGTTTTAGATGGATGCTCCTCTAACGGTTTTTATATGTTACTACTTGTTTCAAAATGTTCAGAGAACAATTAAATGTAACGCTGTTTGAAAATTATAAAATGAAATGTTCACTTAATGTTCGGATAACTATTTTTAAAACTAAAAAAACCGAGGACTTTGTGAACATTCAGAGAACGTTAAAGCAACATCAGAAAAACGTTCTTGGAATGTATTTTTGTTGGCTGGGTATACTTAGATTGCTAGATTTTTGCATTTTTGCCCACCTCACAATGCTAAGGCATGCTGGGTGGTTTTTAAAATGTTGCTATCCATGGGTTCCAAAGACGTCACTTCCGCTATGCTCGCCGCCATATTTGTGTCCGATGTGACAACGAGCACAGCACATCTCTATGAGATTTAATAGATAATTTTAATATAGTGAAATAATAAATTACCTTTTACTACCATTTCTCACACTGATCCCTGGACTTGATTGTATTTTTAGGATAGCAAGTGTAACAGTTAGGCCATGTAATGTCCTGATTACGCATAAATTTAAAACTGACATCAGCTCAAAGCACTTTTGAGTCAATGATAGTGTAACAAGATAACGTTACTACACAATCTGAATTTAATGGCAATTTAGCTAATATTAGCACAATTTATAATTAATCATTCTTTCTGGACAAATTACTGTTTGAATTGCGAACGCAGCGGCTCGATGAAGGCTTTAAGAGCTTGAAGAATCCTCTGCGGCTGGTCGCTCCTGCTTCATGTTGATCCTCTTCTCCGTCCTCCTTCTGATTTCAGCAACTCAGCTTTGGTGAATGCAAACAACGTGAATACTGATCATGAGCCCAACATCCAGCAAGCCAAGAAAACATGCAATCTACCTGAGGGAAGACGTCTTTCACTTCTGGTGTATTCTTAAACCTGGACTTCATTACTGAAGCACAAATCCAGGCACCAAAGACAGCCCACACCAAGTTATCTTTCATTAAAAATATGCATTTTCATTTATTCATAGGCTACATGGCTGCAATAACATTTTAGTTCAAAATTTTGCCATTGTTAAAAAAATGCTTTACTGACTGACGTTTCAGACTTTCAGTTGTTATGCTCTCAAAATGTATGCCATATATATGTATGTAGGCTATGTCCTAAATTATTACACCACTTGTGCAGCCAGTCACAGTTCACAAAGGTAATTTACTCAGGACGATGTTTTTTTTTTTTTTTGTATGACAAATTCAATATAATGATAAATTAATAGGTTTAGCAAAACAAATGTGATTATTTTTGAGAACCTTGTGAGATATACACTTAACTGCAGACCCAAATGACATGTGGTACAATACAAATATTTTAGCGTCTTTTATTCTGCTATGAAGAATCACAATTGTCCCTTATTACCCTTTTCTGACCGTACGTTAGCTGCCAGTGGCGCCTTCTGATTGAAGCCAACAATTTATTCCGCAGATCTAACCTCTTTGGGATCGAATAAAATTGTAGTTGGGGGTTTTTCTGACGACTGTTGTTACAGCACAACATATCCCGGGCCTACTGTAACCTTGTGAACCTTCTGGGAGTGTTTGGTTGATCTTCCTCTGGTAGTTGTGGCTGCTGTGAGCGTAGACTGACAGCTCGCACAGCTGTGACTCGGATACAAAAATGGCGGCGATAAAACACTGTGACGTCACATGAAACCTATGGATAGTTGATAGAGAGATGTGGTCAAGTTTAAATGTTACTACTTGTTTCAGAATGTTCAGAGAACATTCAAAAGTAGCATTCTCAATTTTTTTTTTTTTAAATTGATCTAAGGGAATGTTCACCATTTTAAAAACTTTAAAAAAAACTGGACTTTGTGAACGTTCGGAGAACATTAGCAAAATGTTCTTAGAACATATTTTGTCATCTGAGTATATTTAGAGATTTTAGTCTCTAGATATGGGGGGGTTTATGTCCGTTTTGTTATGTCTCATCAGGTAGAAAAGTAACAGCACACTTCTCTTCAATTTCAAAATCTTAAAATATCTTATTAAGTCCATCGCTACAGTTAAAGTAAACTACTCCTAACTTGTCTCGGTGGACTGTCTGGCCAGTGCTGTCAAGTTTAGCACTCTTATTTGGATAAATGCGGTACCACAGGTTCAGATGGAAGAAATAAGTCTCCGATAGGGGATTCATTAACTCAAATCCTCCTAAATTGCAATGCTTCAGAGTAAATTGGAAATGCAGCACTTGATGCTGATTAGATGAGAGACTCTAGAGCAGAAGAGCAGACTGACTCATCTATTACACAAGCCAGTCTGGACTCCAGTACAGGAGTCACATGACATCATTTCAACACGTCTCATGTTCACATATTTGATCTGGTCCATTAGTTGCATTTATGAATGTTGGTGGAGATGTTGAGGTTAATTTAAAGTGCCTGAGGTTACTGTGTAAATAGCATGGTGTCATAATCATTCAGTACTATAGTATGTTCAAAAGTTTGGGGTCAGTAAGATTTTTTAAAAATGTTTATGAAAGATGTCTTTTATGCTAACAAAGGCTGTATTTATTTAATAAAATACAGTAAAAACAGTAATATTGTGAAATATAATTACAATTTTAAAAGAACTATTTTCTGTTTTAATATAAATTAAAAAGTAATTTATTGTTGTGATGCAAAGCTGAATTTTCAGCATCATTACTCCAGTCTTCAGTGTCACATGGTCCTTCAGAAATCATTCTAATATCCTGATTTGATGCTCAAGGTACATTTTCTCAATGTTAAAAACATTTTTTGCTTTTTTGAAAACTTTTGTTGTTGTTGTTGTTGTTAGGATTTATTGAAGAATAGAAAGTAAAAAATTTGAAATACTAATCTTTTCTGACATCATAAATGTTTTTACTGTCACTTTCGATTAATTTAATGCATTCTTGCTGAATAAAAGTATTAATTTATTAAGAAAAAAAACTTACTGACCCCAGACTTTTGATATTTTTTTGGTATTACTTAAACAGTTAGTATGTAGAGGTTACGCCTCTCGTTTCTGTAACACTAATTTCAAAAATAAGCACTAATTTCAAACAGGAATTCCCTCTGTCTGCCATTGGTCAGCTAACCAGATAACCCCGCCCCCAAACCCACACCATTGGCTGAGCCTATGTTGCTGTGTTACCTAAGCTATAAATGTCTTTCTTACATGTGTCTCTGCATATTAAACTGGAATAGTAAGACGCATTTGACTCAAAGGTCAAGATTTCCTAATTGTTGGTGATCTTGCACAGTCATTGTTGTGGTTGGTTGTGTAATGCAGTGTGGGATGCGTTTCTTGACAAATAATTCTCAAGATGCCAGTTCACACGGTCTGCAGTGATGCATCACTGGGTGGATTTGTCAATGGACAGTATAACTAGTGCAACAGTTGTCACATGTACTCAGTGTGCAAGCATTTGAGACTGCAAACGGACATAGATTGGACCTGAGCCTCTCTTTTGGCTTGGACTAATAAGAAACCAGCTAGCAACCACTTTAGCTTTTGTGGCGGCGGGTTTTGCATGGGCAAACAGCACTTATATTTGCTTCATAAAATGTAAAAATATAGTTAAGAACTGCTTTTATGATGTAGGGGTCATGGTACGATCCGAAATGGGTTCCATTTTTAAATCAACTGTGACATACAACTGCAGAACAAATCCAACATAGCTAACTTCTCCATCTGCATGCATGCCATGATTTGACTCCATTCCTCTGAGCAAAAGAGGGTCAATACATGCTAATAATATCCGGAACGCTAACGGCCAAAGAGTCAGTGGGCAAATGCCAGTGTGATGCCCTGGGGCTGAAATCAGGCGCAGGAGCACTAAGTCATATTTATCCTCCGACTCCGCAAACAGCCATACCTCAGCACAAAACGCTGTGCGGGTTCATCAGGGATGAGCACTACAAGCAATTTCTGCTACTCAACATTGAGCACCATGTAATCTTTCCCAGGTGCAGTGTTCTCCAATTCCTGAATGACTGATTTATGACGCTCTTGAGAAGCCCAAACCGCTACTACACAAGCTGAAGTACCACAGTGCAGGAGATGTGCTTGAGTTTGCGTTTGTTGATGTCTGAAGAGATTTATAAAGGCCTAAGGGTTCCATGAACCTCTATATTCAACACAAAGGAGTCATTTAGCAAATGCTTTTATGCACAGAAACTTGCTGTACATTTATTACAGGTTTAGTCTTTCTAGAGTAGTCTGAGGTTAAGTGTCTTGATCAAGGCTGTAATGATGATAATGAATAAATCATCATCTTTAAAGAACTAATTCACCCTAAAATGAAACATTTTACTGTCAGTTATTGAGTGGAGATTTTTTCAGTTTTCAGTTTTATGAGAGAGTCATTTAAATCTTCCATTCAGCTGTTTTGTTTCAAAACACTGATTCATTTAGGATTGAATCAGGTGACTTTATTAGTGATTCAGTGATTTTTTCATTCAACCATTTCATTCTTAAACACTGAGTCATTTATGAATGAAACAAGTAACCATGTTTATGAGTGAGCCATTGAATCAGTCATTCAACGTACAGTTGTGTTCAGAATAATAGCAGTGTGTTTAAAAAAGCGAGTAAAGCTCAAAATCCTTATAATAACTTTTACTTCAAAACACACAAATGCATTGGGAACATTGCACATTCTATTCTAAATCAAAACATGAAGAAAAATTGAGCAAATTTGTTATTTCTTTACAGAAAGTGAAGAAAAAGGAATATTAGGCTGTTCAAAAAAATAGCAGTGTCTGCATATAAACAGAAAAATGCTTGAAGATTTAGCTTTCTTGTGAATGACTGAAGTAACATTTAGTTGTATAGCCACGGTTTCTGAGAACTGCTTCACATTTGTGTTGCATGGAGTCTGGCACCAGTGAACCGGTATTACAGCCCAGGACGATACCACAATTCCTCTGCATTTCTTGGTTTTGCCTCAGAAACAGCATTTTTGAAGTCACCCCACAAGTTTTCTTTTGGATTAAGGTCTGGAGATTGGGCTGGCCACTCCATGACATTAATCTTGTTGGTCTGGAACCAAGATGCTGCTCACTTGTGATGCTGCTGGTGTGTTTGGGGTTGTTGTCCTTTTGAAACACCCATTTCAAGGGCATTTGCTCTTCGGCATAAGGCAAGATAACCTCTTTAAGTATTTGAATGTACTCAAACTTATCCATGATCCCTGGAATGCGATAAATAGGCCCAACACGTACTATGAGAAACATCCCCATATCATGATGCTTGAGCCACCATGCTTCACTGTCTTCAAGTCAAGTCAAGTCAAGTCGAGCTTTATTGTCATTCTGCTACATGTGTGGACATATAGTGGAACGAAATGTCGTGTCTCGCAGGACCACGGTGCTACATACTAGTTAAACCTAAGATAAACATACAACAATGCAAGTATATTAAAAACAATAGAGCTATACAACAGTTAACTATCTGACTATACATATACTAAAAATACTATAACTGCTATTCCTAGTTGTCCACACATACACAAACTGAGACTGTACAAAAACTTTACATAAATACTGTACATGAAATTGTGTGAAAGAGATATATGTACATGAAATTGTGCAGAAAAATATATATTTTGTACATTAAATTATTGTGCAGAAGAGAGATTTTGTGGGAGACAGTGCACAGTTCACAGTGTACTGTGGCTTGAATTCAGTGTTTGGGGGTTGTCTGACAAACTGTCTGCAGCCCCTAGACCTATATAGAACAATCTTGCTTCATCAGTCCACAAGATATCACACCATTTCTCTTGAAGGCCAGTCAATGTGTTCTTTGGCAAAAAACTCTTAATTTTTTCAGCAATGGGATTCTGCGGGGGCTTCTTACCGATAGCTTGGTTTCACATAGGCGTCTTCTAATTGTTACAGTACTCACAGGTAACTTTAGACTTTCTTTGATCACCCTGGAGCTGATCATTGGCTGAGTCTTTGCCATTTTGGCTATTCTTCGATCCATTCGAATGGTAGTTTTCCGTTTTCTTCCACATCTTTCTGGTTTTGGTTGCTATTTTAAAGCATTTTAGCTAAGCAGCCTATCATTTTCTGCACTTCTTTATATGTTTTCCCTTCTCTAATCAACTTTTTAATCAAAGTACGCTATTCTTTTGAACAATGTCTGGAACGACCCATTTTACTCAGATTTTCAGAGAGAAATGCACAGTGCAACATTTGCTCCCTTCGTCCTTAAATAAGGGCCACTTGTTTGACACCAAACTCCACACTGCTATTATTTTGAACACACCCTTTTCAATTAATGATTCAGTTACACAGAATCAACAGCATGCATGTCATGACTGTTGGGTCTGTTGGTTTTCTATTACTCTACCACACATACCAAATATTTGCCATGTAGACCTATAATTTCTACAAAAAACAGTGATTGATCTGGTTAGTGATGTTGGACTGCTATTATTTTGAACACAACTGTATTTATTAAAAAATCAGTAATTAAGTAAGGAATGGAACAAGTGACCGTATATATGAGCGAGTCATTGAATCATTCATTTATTCAGTTCATTCATAAACATTGATTTATTCCAGAATTTACATTTACATTTACATCTATGCATTTAGCAGACGCTTTTATCCAAAGCGACTTACATAGCATTCAAGTTACAGTTTTTACATTTGATGAGCTCTTGCTTTCCCTGGGAATCGAACCCACGATCTTGGCGTTGCTAGCGCCATGCTCTACTATTTGAGCTACAGGAATGAAGCAAGTGACTGTACATATGAGTGGGTCATTGAATCGTTCATTCATCCAGTTCACTCAAAAACACTGTTTCATCCAGGAATGAATCAAGTGACTTTATTAGTGAGTCACTGAATATTTCATTCACCCTATTTGTTCAGAAAGACTGATTTATTCAGGAATGAAAGAAGTGAGTGTAAATATGAGTAATTTACTCATTCATTCATCTAATTTATTAAAAAAAAGAAAAAAGGAAAAAAAAAATTGAATTCCTTCAAGAATTAATGAAGGTACTTTAGCATTTAACTGACCTGTTCAAAGACAATGATTCATTCAGGAATGAATCAAGTGACTTTATTAGTGAGTCTTTTGAATCATTTATTCAATCAATTTGTTCAGAAACACTGATTCATTCAGAAATTAAACAAGTGACTGTATGTATAATCGAGTCATTGACTCATTCTTTTAACCGATTAATTCAAAGACAATCATTCATTTAGGAATTAATTTTCATTTAGGAATTAATTAAGTCTTTAGAATCATTCATTCAACCAATTTGTTTAAAAACACTGATTCATTTAAGAATGAAACAGGTGATCTTTATGATGAGTCATTGAATCAGTCATTCAACTGATTTGTTCATAAACAGATTCATATAGGAATGAAACAAATGACCATCTTTATATGTGAATTCATTTACCCAATTCATTCAAAGGCACTGATTTATTCAAAAAGAAACAAGTGAATCATTAAATTGTTCACTCCAGCATACAGTAATGCTCACTTTTCACAATTCATTAAATTCCCAAAGATAAAATCAAATCTTGCAATTTTTTTATGTCGATGTTCCTCTTTCAATCAAAAGTGCATTCAGTAACATAAAAAAGGCTTGTGAGCGTTTGACTTTATGCCCTCAGAGCGTCTCTCAGTGTCAGTGCTGAATTAGTCAGCAAAACCAGCGTGCATGTTGACTCAGAGCTTCATTCGTAAACACAGGAGGGCAAACAGCATTTTATCTTTTCGTTTAACACTGTGTGTTCTTATCAGATGGGTCTCTCAGGTGCCGGTCCGTTCATGCTTTCCCCCCAGAGCGCTTTCTGCTTAATTCCACCGACTTGTGGAGCACCATTTAGCGTTTATTCAAGAAGAAACTCATTAGCCTGCAAGAACAAATTGCATCTATTCATGCAACAGCAATTAAATTCAGGAAGAAAATGATATTGTGTTAAAGAGAAGGTCCCGCTCGCAGCTGAGTGTACAAAATCACACTGTAAATGTGAATGGAGGCGCTAGATGAAGCCACGGCTTTTGGCGACTGCTCAATGCGCCCTTAAAAGGTGTGAATGGATGACGAGGGGAAAAGGAAGCGTGTGCGAATATGTGGCCGCTGAGAAGGTGTTGTAAGAGCTGTGTGGGACCAATGTCTCCCTGCGCCGTGTGTGTGTGTGTGTGAACAGGATGCTAATTGGCCACCAGGCTTCATGTAGGCAGGAGGCGACTCATTAGCACTGCTGCATCCGTATCTGCGCTAAGCTGCCGTCGAGCTCCATGGCTCTGGGTGCCATCCAGCTTCTACATGCCCCGAGGAGAGAAGAAATGAAGACGTGTAACAAGCGCACAGTCTCGGCGTGAAGTCTTGCTGTTCATCTCATATTAAGCACCCTCACGATTGATCTACGAAAGGTCTGTCCAATCGGTCACGATTGGGAACCGTCCACCCATCTGCTGACGATGTTGGCCCTGGGCCCGGAAGTCAACAAATGGGCCCGTGGGAACAGGGTGACCTCCAGACTGAATGCCAGCGATCATGCCGACATGTCCTCCCCGGCGATATGACAATGGAAAACATGGCCTCCGAATGGGATAGCCAAACAACATCCTGTGGTTCAAGATGTTTAGCTAAATCAGGCCGCGGATCGTGACAATAGCTGTTTCATAACCTGCTGAGCTTATATTGGCAGCGTCCTGAATCAAGCTGAACCTTGTAAGTAATTGGAAATGCTCTACATACTGTAGGCAGGAACTCACAAGAAGTGTATAGGAAGCTCTTGAAAGAAACATTGACTGAAATCAGCTTAGCTAGTTCCCCAGAAAACATAACATTGTATTATATTTAAGAAATGCAATATAAATATTTAAGAATAAATTACATTATATTAATTATATTATATTACATTATATTATATAAAGCATTGTATGTTTCTTTGCAGTTCATACAATCCCAGAATGCATTGCACAATCTTGAGTTACAAAAATTTATGCTTGAAAAATGCATGAAAATATTTAATATTTGTATATTTTTTTTATATGTAATATGTTTTATGCTTATGTGTGGTTTATTATATATATATATATATATATATATATATATATATATATATATATATATATTTTTGTATATATGTTTTTATATAAAAAATTTGTTTACATACTGTCCCAGAATGCATTGCGCCAAACTCAATATTCAAATTTTGTATAGTTTTTAAAATATATTTTATATGGTATTTTATGTATTATATTTTTATGCTTGTGTGTATGGGCTTGTCTTCACTACAAAAGGAACATGCAATGCTGTCTTTGAAGCTTGGGGTAAAAAAAGGCATATTAGGAGAAGGACATTGTTGTTGGCTTACCTAGCAATGCATAAAAACACAAGTAAAAAGTTATGCATTTGCTTTGTGCTGAGCTCTGTAAAAAAAAAAAAAAAAATCTGGCCTGCCTTCACTGAAAGGAACATTAAGTCCTACCATAGGAAAGTCATCTTAGTAGGCAGTACAGAGTAATTCTGCTGCCTACTTTTATCAGCAGTGCTCTCTAGGTAGGCAGCTCACTAGGTTTTGGATCTAATGGGTCACTAGCTGGAGCTAATGTCTTAAAGAAAGCATTGGAGCATTGGAGACCTTTGTTGGTCTTTAAAGGAAATTGTCTGACAGTTTGAATCTCTCATTATCTCTTCTGTGCATGATCAGGCCCTAATCGCGCAGGTTTAACGAGCTTATAAAAGCAACTGACATGGCGGATTGTTCTTCTCATTTAAACCAATGCAAAAGCCGCCGCAATCCAACAGTCTGTACAACTGTAGCTCGACTCTGGTCTGATTATTGTAATGAAAGGCTCTGAAATGTCTGACAGATATAATATTCCAGAAGGATTGATTTGGTGCTCGGATCACTCAGAATGTGCATGCAATATAAAACGAGCGATTTGAAATAAAATATCATGTAAAAGCAGAGTCTACATTTATAAACCACAGCGCTCGGTGTTTTTAGCTCTGCTGAAGTGTTAAACAGTATGTTCCTTATCTTTCTGAATGTTATAATCGCAGCCTTTGCGATTTACCACCGTTATTCCCGGGTGAAATCCAGGCATGTGTTTTTATGATAATGCTGAGATCTGCTGCTGCTCAAGAGAGAACTTTAGCAGGAGTTTAATGTCTTAAAATGTCAAAACAGTTCAGGAAAAGCTGTTCAAAATAGGCAATAATGAATCCAGTGGTATTTCAACATTTTGTTTTTTGTATTTCATGTGATGTATCATATAATACATACTTGTAGTATTGCATAATATAAAACTGTACAAATGTATAACCCTTGTTATATAGCAGCACACTGGGTTTTGTAACAGAACTTTTGAGCGATATTGAGTTCTGCTCTCACACCAAATGTGGCAGACAGATATGGATCTGTGTAAAATGTTTGTCCAATTACCCTAACAAGTGATACCAATCTGCATATCAGATATCAGAGATACAGCTGGCATGCTAAATAGCTCGTAAGCTGCCTTCACTTTGATAGTAATCCTCTCATTAACAGCTCGTCCATGCTCTGATAGCAACGCAACCTCAGTGTCTATATGCATTCAGACCGGACAAACGTGATCAATAGCATCTCTGTAGATGTTCCTGCAAGACAAAAAACATATGAAATGCCATGTTTTTAGACAGTTTTGACCGAGAAAAGGACATCCAAAGACATTAAAGTCTCTTGGATTTGGGGGTCGAGTTGGGCAATCGATACCAAACAGAGGCTGTGAGCAATTAATCGTCTGCTCCATTACTGTGGTGCCAGCCAGGAATCTTAAGCTAATGATGCTAGCGATTGGTGGGCAGCTTGTGTGAGGAGAGGGAAAATAGCAATCAATACACAGCAAAGCTCTTTAAAAGATGATATGTAACTCAATAAGATCCGTAAGAACCCAGGACCTGCGCTATACTTTTGCTCTTCGATAATATGCCACTTATTGCAATGCAATGTACGTAAATAGCCAAGCGTCTTTCAAATAGAGACGATAGCATGACTCCATTAGTGTGAAGATTCCTCTCATTAAAGTTTCCTCATACCATCAAGTGCCACATTTCATTGCCTTGGAAATCATTTGTGCTCTTTAAAACTAATGAAAATGTCATTTCTATATGCTCACACATAATTATGAATGTTCTTAAGACGCCAGTGAAAAGAAAAGCATGATAGCATGTTTCAGCTGAATCAGGTGAAGTGGAGTGTAATATGAGAAAATGAATAGGTAAAAGCAAACTGAGATATTGCATTTTTTTTTTTTTTTTTAGCCTGCTGCTGCCATTGGAAATAAAAACACTCTAGAGTTTTAGAAAAGATTTTGAAAGTGTATTACAAAAAATCACAAATGAAATCTATTTGATGTCTCAGTTGTTGCTTCTGGACAGCAATGAGATTGAATGGAAACCAAACTGAGTCTCAGATATTTTACATGAAAAAGACCCCTGTACGTAGAGAACAAAAATTCCCAAATGAGATCTCTTTGATATCTCAATTTTTAATATCTCAGAGTTGCACCTGGACAGCAATTAGATCAAATAGAAAACAAGTGGAGTCCCATATGTTATCTCACATGTGTTTCAAACTCTCTCCTATAGGGGACAACAAAATCCTAAATGAGATCTCTTTGATTTTTCAATTGTTTCTCATGGACACAGATGAGATCAAATTAAAACCAAACTGAGTCCCAGATATTTCACATAAAAATAAACCCCAGTTCTCTTACACATGTCTCCTCTAGTGTTTTTGAAGATTTGTATCAAACTTGATCTTAGGGGACAACAAAAATCCTAAATGAGATTTATTTGATACCTCAGTTGTTTGTCCTGGACAGAAATAAAATCAAATGGAATCCCAGATATTTTATCTATGAAACAACCACAGTTGTCTCACATTTGTCCCCACTGAAATTATCTCAATGTCTCAATCTGTGCTTAGATTTGCCAAGAGACCAATATATGCTATAAGAAGATATTAATTTAAGCTCAGAAGTTTCTCAATATATACATACACAATTTCCAGATTCATTCTATAGCTATGTGCTGCTTTTCTGTCAGTTTGGGTCTCATTTATTTCTCTACTACAGAATTTTAATAGAAGCATCTGAGACGAAGTTGATATTTAAATAGAACAGCACGATATGAAATATCAACCTCTGATCAATAAGATTGTCCTTGGGTACTCAAGATGAGAAGTCCTGCACTTCATTGTTGACTAGATTTTTTTTTGAACATTGCAACAAACCTTTCAAGTATACTATTTTCTGTTGTCAAATATGCTGTGTGGAATGAAAAGTAGATATTGATGCAGATTTGTTTTTGATTTATAGGCTGATGCTGTGCCATGTGGCGAGAGCAAAGATGACAGGATTTCTTGTGTGAAAGTTGCGGCCTTCATCCAGACGGCGCAATTTACGCAGACTTAATGGCATGTGAAATCAAAGCGTGTAGACCAAGATTGTACATTTGAGTCTGACCTCTTCTGCTCAAAGCTAAGAATTAGCAGACGACCTTTTCTGTTCATTTCGTTTTTCAGTGTCAGGTTTGATTGGAGTGGGAGAAAAAGAGACATTAAAGGAAAATTCAGTCTTTGGGGGGAAAGCTCCGGATAAATATTTCTCATGGATGAATATTTCCACCCATCTCTTCTGCTTCGTAAAATGCCTATCTTGAGGGTGATCACAAAGCTCTGGCTTAGGAAAAGAAATTGGAATAGAGATGGAATAATGCAATTTTACGGAGGGCGCGTAACTTCAGGGAAGAGAGAGAGGTGGAGTGGTGTATGGAGGGAGGAATCTCTAATACAAAAGCTCCTTCTCAAAATCTGAAAAAAAGCTGCTAGCTAGCCTCACATGTTGCTAGCAAAATCGTGATCCTCTATCTACACTTTTAGACAGCTTTTATGTTCCTTCCAGGAAAGCTACAGTATGTGGGTTTGTGAAATGTCATGAACATGTAAATGTAGTAGCGTTGTATTCTCTCAACAAGCTTTGCTTTTGTTTCAAAGTCAGAGATGGAGACCAGATGGTGACTTTTCATTATAGCAACTGCATAGCAACACCCTGGCAACTGCCCAGAACACCAAATCAACAGCAAAGTAACTGCTACAAACCACTTAGAACCCATCATCAACTGCATAGCAACACCTTGCCAATTACCCAGAATACCCTCGTAACTGCATAGAGACTCAGAACACCTTAGCGACTGCATAGGAACACCCTGGCAACAGCATATCAAATGTTAAAACCACTACGAGCAAATTAGTATATGCATAGCAGCAGCCCAGAATAATGTGTCAGCTTCATAATAACTGCTACAAACCACTCAGAACACCTTAGTAACTGCATTGTAACCACTAAAAAAATACTCAGAACACCTTAGTAACTGCATTGTAACCACTAAAAAAATACTCAGAACACCTTAGTAACTGGATAGTAACCACTAAATTCCACTCAGAACACCTTAACAACCACACAGCAACACCATGGCAACCACTCCAAACACTATAGTAACTGCATAAAATGCATTAGAAACACTCAGACCACCTTAGTGACCACATAGCAACACCCTGGCAACCATCCAGAACACTCTAGAAACTGCATAGTAAACACCAGAGCCATAGAGAGAGAGAGTTGAGACAACTCCGTTGACTCCAATGGACCGTTTTTTTACAGCAATGGCGGATCATGCAGCCACTCAATAGTTCCCGGAAGTTAGCGCTCATACTATCAGCGCCATAGAGATGCAGAGGAAGAGACCGCTGTGATGAACTTTTAAAAGGTAAGACATTTATAGAACAAAATTGTATATTATCAGCACTGCTAATCAAATTACCTTGTGCATTAAAACAGATTATTATTAGATTATTCCTCACTTAATTAGTAGATTTACGGGATGTTATTCATTCTCTTTATGCAGTTTCATTCGTTGTTGTGTAATTAAGGCTTTTAAACGTGATTTCTGCTGCTGGGAAGTTATTTAATAGATTTAGATTTATTGCAAAGGATGCTGATGGACCTAAGTGAGAATAAAAAAAGTTTAAAATAGACGAATAGTTTTCATTTCAGAATCATGCTAGGCTAAATTTCCAAAAATGTATTATATACCACTACTATATTATAGACGTAATCACAATAAACCTGTACTGTATTTCTGTGTTTTATACTTAAATGTCTTAGCTACTGTAGAAGCACTGTGTTGAAGGAGCAGATGCCACAGGACTGATATGTGATGGAGCATCACTTAACCATTTCTCCTGTGTTTTTCTCTTTCTCTATCTGGCTCAGAACAAGAACCACCTGAAGTCCCTGTAATGAGACATTACCCTCACAATGAGTCTCTTCACTGGGTTTGGCAAGTCTTTCCCTGTTCTTTGTGAAAAAGTGCCAGTTCCCAAGTATGATTACATCACATTTTGTTTGTGTAATCTATAGATTGCTCCTGCTGACTATATCCAGCCTCTTATGAAGACTTCAGATGACCAGCACCTGTGAAGAGATGACGCCAGCCCTTGAGAGGACTTCAGATAAAGCTGATTCTGAATAAACATACAAAACTGCAAAATTTTCCTTGCATTGTAATCAACATGATCAAATCATGTAACCATTGCTTTAATTTGTTCATTGTTTCTGAATACATGACGTTACTTAACTGCATGATTTGTATAGCCTAAGTTTAGAACATTTCTGCCATATGAACATTACTTTGACACAGTTACACCTGATAACAGAACTCTTATTTGTAATGTAGAAACAAACATTTTCTGTAAAGCTGCTTTGAAACAATGTGTATAATGAAAAGTGCTATACAAATAAATGCGAATTGAACAAAACTTGATGCATCATTTTTTTCTCCTCTCCATGTCAGTAGGGAAACCATACATTCACACTCCTTTTTGTGAGTGACTGGAGCACTCCCACGCAGCACAGCAAACTATAGACTGTTCAAGGACAATATGCTTTATAGTATGTAAATAAGTGCATAACAAAAGTCAACATACATAAAATATATGATTAAATGTGTAAAAATGTTTTAAGTTATTTTAAATTTGAATATACTACAAATATATTTTTATATATTAATAACTGAGGGGTGCACAAGAATCAAAAACATTAAACGAAATTTAATTTCCACAATCTTAAAATATCTTCACTTATTTGGAATGAATTTTCAAAGACAGCAAACTCAACATTTACCATGAGATTAGTAAAATGACAATTGCACTTGACTAACATACAAGTTGTTAGAACACACGCACACACATAATTATATTTATACAGAGAGGCTGAAGTTACCTTGGTAAAAGACCACGATGTCGTTTATATAGCAAACATGGACTTTTACCATGGTAACATCAGCCTAAAATATGTTAACATGGCAGGTAAGGATAGCTGACCACATTAATCCTCAAATATTAGCGGATTTTATCTTTTAAAAACAACAGTGATACAACTACATGTGTATACTATGCATACATTTACATATTATTTATATAAATAATGTAAATAAATTACTTTATAGTCTACTAATTACCAAAAATCGCAATTTTGTCTATCTAACTCAGTGTATTCCAATTGCCTGCTGTGAACTTCCTGGAACTATTTGATGTCTGCTTGAATCACGTGACGATCGAGCGTTCCGAACTTCCGTTGTCGCTGTCTCTCTATGGCTCTGGTAAACACTAAACCACTCAGAACACCTAAGAATCTGCATAGCAACACCCTGGCAACCACAAAGAACTCCCTAGTAACTACATAGCAAGCATTAGAAACACTCAGAAAACTTTAACAACTGCATAGCAACGTCCTGGCAACCACCCAGAACACTCTAGTAACTGCATAGAAAGTATTGGAGTGACTCAGAACATCTTAGCAACTGCATAGCAACTCCCTGGCAACCACCCAGAACACCATATTAACTGTACAGCAAGTATTAGGCCCCGTTTACACTAGTGCGTTTTCGTTTTAAAACGCATAACATTTGCTACGGTTACGCCTATCGTTTACACTACTCCAGCGTTTTCAAGGTTGAAAACGGAGTCTTTTGAAAACGCTGCAGACCCCGTTTTAGTTTGAAAACTCCAGGGTTGCGTTTCAGTGTAAACGGACCAAAACGGAGACTTTTGAAAATGATGGCGTGGCTGCCCACATTCTCTCTGCGTATCCTTGATGACCGTGTAAACAATAACATCATGCTCATTATTGTACCCATAGATATGTGTTGGTAGATTCCCCATTCGACCGCTCCAAGCACGCAGATGTGTATCTAAATAATAGGGAATCTACCTATACATATCTATGGTTGTACCTGCATGAATGATCATGAACGGTTGTGTAGTGTAAACGGAGATCCTAAAACGCTGTTTTAAAACGAAAACGCACTAGTGTAAACGGGGCCTTAGAGAGACTCAGAACACCTTAGCAACCGCATAGCAAGTATTAGAGAGACTCAGAACACCTTAGTAACTACATAGCAACACCCTGGCAACCACCTAAAACATCTTAACTGCATAACAAGCACTAGAAACACTCAGAACACTTTAGCAACCGCATAGCAACACCCTGGCAACCACCCTAGAATTGCACCAGTGTATTTTTTAAGTGGCTCCTATACTATTAGTATTTTGGTTTGTGGTTTTATAAGGCATCATTCAAGGTTTCCAACAAGAGCGAGCCATTAGAAATACTTCAAAAGAGTTTTGTGAACACTTCCAATCCATTGCTTTTGAACAGAAAAGCCGAGGTTTTATTCATGAGGCCACAAGAGCACAGAGACTCTAAAAGCTCTTAATGCTTGAGAAAGCTGCCAGTGGAAAACCCATCCGCTCCTCCATTTCACTGCCTCGGCTCTCGACTCCAGCTTTTCCTGAACTTTTCAGCTGCGGCCTGGCACTCCGAACACATCCGCCGGATTGGCAGGCCACTGAGCTGAACACGGTGTGAGGACATTAATCAAATTAGGCCGCTGTTTGATGCTTATTGGGTGTATTGGAGTTTGCCAGCTTATCCCTGCTGGCTGATTGTGTTTGCAGCTCAAGATGAGACGCTCATATTGGGCTACTGAAATTCTGCTTGGAATCAGCAATGACAAGGGCCATGCTTTGTGAGCACAGAGATAACAATGACTCTCATACCCAACATCGTATGCAAACTCTTTAATGCCGTTGGACAGAGTCATCAGCAGGCTCACACGCTCCACAGATTTCTGCTGAACTCGAATGCTTGTAGAGTTATATAGATTCCCAGCCTCTTACGTGTTTCGTTATTAATATTTTGACTAATCTGATTGTACTTTCAGCTACCAATAGTCTGCATATTGGGTTTGGACCTGCTCATAGATTCTTTCATAACTCTGAATCTCTTTCATACTTGGGTTTAGTGATTCCTGAATGAATGACTCTAATAAATCGGGTTTTTATTAGTGCCGCCAGTGTAGTACAATTCCCAAACAAATGACTCTAATGCAACCAGTGTCGTTGATTCCTGAGCAGTGCTTCTAATGAGTCAGTTCTTTTTTTATTGAATCAAACATAGTGTAAAAGTATGACTCTTCAATGAATGACTCTGACTATGAGAAATTGTTTTTAGAGAATCATATACTGTATATACAGCTGAGACTATTATGACATGTAGGTAAAAATGTACATTATGCATTTTATCAGTGGTATTTAAAAAAAAAAAAAAAAAATTAATCAAATATGTCCCTATATTGTTTAGTATACTGTGAGTGTGTATATATCTAAAGCCAGTTATTGGGTTGAATTTTGGAAGAATTCTTTAGTTTTTGTTAAACAATAAACTAAAAACAATAAAAATAACAAATAACAAATGTAAATATAAAAATAAATGAATCAAATGTTACTACATTTTATTGTACGTTTTGTATTCTCTTTAGAATGAAACAAAATAAAAATAGCTAAAATTAAACAAAAATTACTAAAAAATTAAATAAATTCATCAAATATAAAAATAAATATACTTATAAAAATAATTTAATCAAATATGTTACTATGTTTTATTGTCGTTTAGTATTGTTGTGTAGTAATTTGTGTATTTGTAAAAAATTATTTTGTATTTCTTTACAAAACATAATACATTTATTTATTGTTGTAAAAATCTCAGTTGACAGTATAATCACACTACTTTTTAAAAAGATTTATTATCAGAATAAATAATAATAATAATAATAATAATAATAATAATAATAATAACAATAATAAAATTGTAAAAATAAATTAAATATAAAATAAATATTTATAAAAATAAGCCAATCAAATATTTTGCTACATTCTGTTATTTGATTAGTATTGTTGTGTAATATGGATTTTTTGTTATCTTTTTTGTTTATTTATTGTTGTAATTATCTCAATTGGCAATAGAATTGCATTTCTTTTTATTCCTAAATCTTTCTTCAATGACAAAAAATAAGATACTGTATATCCTATTAAAATAAATACACTATTAAATAAATAAATAATATTCCCATCCCTACTTAAGTGTATAACTTTGTGTCACCGGCATGAACGGTATCTCAGATCTCATTTACATTGTTTCTTTCCTCTGGTGACAGGAACAAAAGAAAGTTTGGAAAGAAAGGAAGATGGGAGGATCTCGAGACAAAAAGAGAAAATGCTTGATCACTTTGTCATCTATTGAAGCTCATGCAAACACCGCCGGTAAGCACCATCCCCGTGCAAACAAAGCAAACGCTTTCTTTGCTACGCACACAGCAGCAGTCTTTGTGTTGCTCGATCTTTTGTGTGCACTGATCATGACTGCACTGTGCCAGGACGACCCAAAATCCTGCCATCGCCTGTAGGGCCATTGAGGGACTCCGGTGCAGCTGCGCGGCGCCGTCCAACATGGCAGCCGTTCACTTGCCTGCTGCAGGCCAACTCAAAAGCTGCTTGGACTTTATCCTGTGACTCTCTGAGCTGGGATGAGTGCTCCTCATGGGCCGTCCTGGCAGATATGAGCTGCTGGACTCGTAACCCACAGTGCAGAGCAGCTTTATATGACCTATAAGTAGAAGTGATATGCACCTTGTAGCTATAAATCCAGATAAGCTGCGCTGACTGACAGGGTTTTATTGCCAATAGCCCTCCAGGCCACAATTGGCACCTGACAAGTGACGTCCCTCTGGCCCGTTTGAAACATTGAGGTCCTCCATGTTAACTGGAAGGGCCGGTCCCATTCATTAACATTATGGAGGTTTTAATGGCGTCCTTATGACAGGGTGAAAAAGCAGACGGATTGAGATATGGAGGGTGCTTGAGGAGCGTTTCTAATCACAGCTGTATGTTGACCTCAAGACTTTTTGCCTCTCACAATTTAGTGTGAGACATAAAATACCTGAAAATATGTTCATAGACTTTAAAAGAGATTATGTGTTATAATAAATAATTACAATGATGTTTAACCAGTCTAACTTCCCTTTTGTAGCTAGGTACTGTAGACTGCAAGATGCTTAAAAAAGTAGCTCATAAAATAACACAAAAACAACGATAACAAAAACTTAATATAGCTTCATTATTTATTTTTTGGTGTTTTTAATTTAATTTTATTTTAATTTGTTCAGGAATCTGCACTGCATATTTTCCATTCACTATAAAGAATTGACTATAATTATTATAATAATTTAATGGGGAATCAAACCCTGATTCATTAGTGATTGTGTGTTATAATTAATTTCTCATAATTTAATTATGATCTAAGGACTGATAAAAGAACTGATAAAATGTAAAAACTGTAACTTGAATGCTATGTAAGTCGCTTTGGATAAAAGCGTCTGCTAAATGTAAATGTAAATGTAAATGTAAAGGATCTGTAGGTAGATACACTGCAAGATACTCAAAAAATAGCTAAAACTAACAAAAATTACTAAAACTAGTTTAAGCTTTTTTTTAGCATTTTTTAAAACATTTCTATTCTTTTTAGAAGATAGATAAAATATAGTTATTTTATTTTATTATTTTGTTGTTTATCTTTATTTTATTTCATTTTATTTTATTTTATTTTACTTTATTTTATTTTATTTTGCGGTAATTAGCAACCCTGTTTATATAAATAAAATATAGAGCACAAAATTTGGCACAAAACAAGTAGGATTTCAATTAGGGTCACAGCATTAAACCTAAGAAATATAACTAATAAATTACACTTAAAAAGTACTGTGGAAGGAACATGAATAATTACCATATTTATAGATACACTGCAAGATACTCAAAAAGTAGTTTAAGCTTTTTAATTTAATTTAATTTAATTTTATTTTATTTGCAATGATTTGCAGCCCTGTTTATGTAAATAAAATATAGAGCAGAACATTTTGCCCTTAAAAAGTACTATGGAAGGAACATGAATGATTACCATATTTATATTTAGTTAAATATTTATGACGAAAAAAACTTAAAATAATCTTACATATTTGTATGTGTATGCATTTCATTTAAGCGTGGCAAATGCATATGATTAACGTACACGAATAAGGTTCTCATTAAAATGATAGACATGTCAGTGATTTCATTACGGCAGAAAATACAAACAGAAACACAAGTTAAAGAGACAGATCACATTCTAGAGTGAAGTTAGCAGATCACAGCACATGTCCTCAGGATATAGCTCTATTTCCAGACTCTAAACACAACAAAAATAACATTTGTGTGCTTCAAAAATTAATGTGGTTCACACCAATTTTTCTTTTTATCTCCGAAACAACCTTATGAATATTCATCAGCGAGTCTCCAGAGACCGAATGCTGTTTTAGAGATGAACGTTGAATTGTGAACAGCTCATCACGGAGTAATACATTCACATCTTCAAAGCGGCTCAATTGCTTGAAATTATCTTTAATTCTCGTCTATTCATGGATATCTAATTACAGTAATGGTTAGAGTGTACCTTTTTATTCCCGAGATAAAACAAGTGTCATGGCCTAGTGGAACAATATGGACCTGTAGTGATTATCATCACGGAAAATCTGCATTTGTGAAGCATTTCCTTTTATTCACGCTAATCAATATAAACCACTGTCAATCACATAAATATCTCATTCATGTGAGAGTTAAACTACTTCCTGTGTACACTCAAAAATCCAATGCAGATAATGGATAAATCCTATTGATTAACTTTAGCATGACATTAATTTCCGTCTCTGACAGAATACTGATCTCTCTTTGTTTGTCAGTCAGTAGAGCTGAAGTTAGGCCATGATATTGTGACGCTCGTTCACTCCTCTCCAAACGCAGATCGCTGCTGCTCAGAGAGCGAATAGCAGCACTTCCTGCAGTCGTCACGTCAGGAGATGAAGCTGCGGACAGCATGGAATGAAGTTAGACGCCTCAAATATCACTGAAAAATGAAAGAGCATGAGAGAGTGCTGCTGTGAGAACGAGAAAACAACAACACACAAGCCAGTATGCATTCACTTATTTATTTTAAACTATGAAGTAATTTTTATTTACAGACAATTCTCAATGTAAATGATTGAAAAAAAAAAAACATTATTAGATTCTCATTTCTTCTTTTTTATTATTTAATTTATATATATATATACATATATATATATATATATATATAATAATATAATAAATAAAACAATTTATAATAAAATAATAAAAAAATAATAATAAAAGTTGAACCATTTAAATGTTTTTAAATATTAAAAAAAATAAAAAATATATATATATATATATATATATATATATATATATATATAATGAATATTTTTTATTTTCTCACAACTCTCAGTACCATAACACATATAAATATATAAATATTATATATATACATATGGTAGTCATACATTTAAAGTGGATCGAAAAAGTTAATCAAAGTTGGTTGTAGGTTTTAGGACAACTTTGATGAAAGGTTTTGAGATATACATATACATATATATATATATATATATATATATATATATATATATATATATATATATATATATATATATATATATACGTGTGTGTGTGTGTGTGTGTCTCAAATATTTTAAAAGTATATTTTAAAAAATATTTTACATCTTTAGCTAAATTATGTTCTATTGTGTTACAATAAAATAATAAAAAATAATTACAGTATTTGACAATTTGATTATTTCAATAATTTTAAATATTTAATTTTTTTTTTAAATAATTCTCTATATAGTACATTGTAGTAATGACGGTACAATTTTCTTGGCATTGCAGTAATGTGAATTAGGAGTTGGGGGTGCGGTGTGCTTTATTGGTTATAAAAGTAGACTTCTTTAAGAATAGCAATTTCTTATCAAGTTTTTCTTCTTTTCTTTCTTCAACAGACTTAAATGTCAGGTTCTTCTTTGATCTGTGTTCAAAACAGGTGTGCTCAGTGCCCATGTGATATCATAAACAGTAAAGCAGCCTGGCATTCCTCACACGGCACAACTGTCTTCAAGCCGCGTGCGACGAACACTAGAGAAGCGCGAGCTCAGCATTCCATGCGGCCCATAGATTCTCCAGCCTCCTGCAGAGACCTGCGCCATATGCTCAGCTCCTCTCTGATGAAGAAGCATGCAGGGGGCCGGAGAGATTTACATCAGGATGAAGTAATCCTGTCTCCACCGCCAGGTTCAGAAGTCTACTGGATAACAAGATATCATGTAACTGACCACACTGAATATGCTGCGGATAAATATGGCTGTTGCTCCTCTTCTGAGTGATTAATCTAGTTCTGTTCATGCACACAGTTTAGTTATTTATGGATGAACTCATCATGGTTGACATAGTGATAGCCGTAGCAATGTTTTGGCATCTTGCAGCTGTAACTAAGAGACAAAATTCAAGCCTGTTTGGAGAGATAAATCCCATTCTACACTGTGAAAAAAAAAAAAAAACAGATTTTCTTAATCAGTCTGTTTGACATGTTTTATTGTATAAATATCTAAACGTTCTAAAATCAAAATGCATTTACATCAGAAGCAAAATTACTTAAGGTATTAAGTCTTGTTTTCTAAAACAAATTTTCAAAATTTATGTAAGTTTATATTTAAAACGAGAGAAAAAAATATGCCAGTGGGATTAGAAAAATAAGCTTTTTTTCAAAGAGAAAATTAATTTTATTATTATGACCCCTCTGGTGGATATGTGTTAAAAAAATAAAATAGAAATACAGGTTTAAAAAAATTATGTTTTTCAGTGTAGGCTCAAATGTGTGCATTTTCATGCATTTAAATGTCTCAGAAATTGTTCAAATCTACTTTTTTCTTTTTTTACCTTAGAAGTAATATTTATTTTTTAATTCTCATTACCATAATGTGTCATTTTTTTTTACATTTATTTTCTAATTAGATTTTCATTCATCTAGAGTATACATACATATGTTTTATATTTTTATAATGCAATGCATTATGCAATGCAATATACTAATATTTTTAAATATTTTTTTTTAAAAATTATGTATATACAATATATTACCAAAAGTATTTGGTCACCCCCTTCTAATGAACAGGTTTGACTACTTTAGTAATTTCCATGAGTACAAATCTTAATGTTTAAGCATATAATGATATTCTAGGGAATTGTGTGCTTCTAATTTTAAAGCAACAGTTTGGACAGGACCCTTTTCTATTCTAACATGACAATGCCTCTGTGTATAAGGCAAGGTTCAAACTGGTGTTTGGTGAAGAGTTTTTGGCTCAAGATCTGCATTTAAAGTCACACCAGAGGTGTTCAGCTTGGATTAGGACTTGGCTTTCTGCAGACCAGTCAAGTTCTTCCACACTGACTGAATCAATCATTTCTTTTTGAACCTTGCCTTATACACAGAGGCATTGTCATGTTAGAATAGAAAAGGGTCCTGTCCAAACTGTTGCTTTAAAATTAGAAGCACACAATTCCCTAGAATATCATTATATGCTTAAACATTAAGATTTATACTCATGGAAATTACTAAAGTAGTCAAACCTGTTCATTAGAAGGGGGTGACCCAATACTTTTGGCAATATAGTGTGTATGTATATAAATATAAAACACATTTTTACTTTTGCATGAATCTCATTATTAAAACGTGTCTAAATGCCTCTTAGACAAAAATACTTGTAGAAATACTTGTGTTTTTATACATTCAAATATCTCTGAAACAGTCGAATTTATCAGTACGTCTCGAGCTCGCTGTTCAGATGGAGGCGGCAGTATAAGCAAGAAAAGATGAGAAAAGCGTGGGAACTTCGCTTCCGTCATGATCACGACAGGTGCTTTTAATGAAGCCGCAGCTCTTTAGATAGACGCGCCTGCGTGCCTTTCTAAAACAGGAAGTCAGATCAGCTGAGAGCGGCGCTTAGCAGAAGAGAGGCAGAGGTGCGGGGCGAGAGTAATCATATTTTGATTGCCGTCGTTTGATAGCGAGCAGATTTCCATCACACTTCCCGTCCTTTCCTCCTAGAGCAGCGTCTTCCTGAGTCTCGCTGATCTCTTCAAAAGGCTGTAAATCACGGCTGGCACTCGTCCAGCTTCATTCGTCATTACTCATCCTGCATTAGTACATTCAGAGGATTTTAATGGGCTCAGTGCAACAGGAAGTGAAGAGCTGTCTTGAAATAATGAGCCGGTCTGAAAGAGGTTTTTGGTTGGACTTGTAGGGGAATTTTACATTTACTTGTTTACAGAAAAGAGTAGATGGCAGTTTAAATGATGTCAAAGCAATTTTTTTGTTGTTGTAATTGTAATATCACTACTGTTCAAAAAAAGCTTAATAATATCCCAGAACACCCTAGCAACCACACAGCAACAACTCAAAACCAGCAACCACCTAGCAACAGTATAGCAACCTCCCAGAACTCCCTAGCAACTACATAGAAACCTCACAAAATACCCTGGCAACTACATAGCGGCTGCATGGCAACCTCCCAGAACACCCTAGAAACCACATAGCAACACCTCAACTGAGCAACCACCTAGCAACAATATAGCAACCTCCTAGAACTCCCTAGAAACCACATAGCAACTCCTCAAAATAAACTGGCAACCATATAGCCACCTCGCAGAACACCCTAGCAACCACATAACAACACCTCAAACCAGCAACCACCTAGCAACTACAAAGACACCTCTCAGAATACCCTGGCAACCACTTAGCAACCATATAGCAACCTCCCAGAACTCCCTAGAAACCACATAGCAACTCCTCAAAATAAACTGGCAACCATATAGCCACCTCCCAGAACACCCTAGCAACCACATAACAACACCTCAAACCAGCAACCACCTAGCAACTACAACGACACCTCTCAGAATACCCTGGCAACCACTTAGCAACCATATAGCAACCTCCCAGAACACCCTAGCAACCACATAGCAACACCTCAAACCAGCAACCACCTAGCAACTACATAGAAACCTCTCAAAACACCCTGGCAACCACTTAGCACCTGCATAAGAACCTCCCAAACACCCTTGCAACACATAGCAACCTCCCAAAACACCATAGTAAACACCTAGCAACTAGCAGCCTTCCAGAACACAGCAACCTCCCAAAACCATAGAAACCACATAGCAACCCCTTAAAATAAACCAACTAGCAACAGTATAGCAACCTCACAAACACACCAGCAACACACAACAGCCTCCAAAAACACCAGAGTAACCACCTAGCAACTGCATAGCAGCCTCCCAGAACACCCTAAAAACCACATAGCAATCTCCCCAAATGCCCTGGCAACCACCTAGCAGACATATGACAACCTCCTGAACACCTTAGCAACCATATAGCAATCTCCCAAACCCTCTAGTAGCCACCTAGCAACCTACTAGAACACCCTAACCACCTAGTAACTGCATAGCAACCCCCCAGAACACCCATAGCAACCACACAGCCATCTCTAGGAACAGGAAAAGCATATAGATATCCCAGATCACCATAGCAACTTCCTAGCAACATCATAGCAATCTCTAAGATCACACTAGCATCCACATAGCAACCCCTGGCAACCACATAGCAACCTCCTGAACACCCCAGCACCCACATAGCAACCTCTAGGAACGCCATTGTAAACTACCTAGCTACTGCATAGCAACCTACCAGATCTTTATAGAATGTCTAATCTTATACAGTAGATTACGTTACATTTTATGAATGTAGCTGTGTAAATTTAATGTAACTTGAAAAATAAAATGATTTTACTAAATACATAAGTGCCAGATATGAAATGCACTCTTGAACTGCGCGGCATGAATTGAAATACTCACACACATGATGTGAGTGCACTTCATTCTCCATATGTCCTCACAGGAGCAGCAGCCATAACTCACATATTATTATTCAATATTGTTTACATGGTACTGAGCATCTTACACAGTGTATTACAGGCTCATTCAATATGAATGGCTTTATTTTGAGGCAGCGCAGGTTAAAGTGCTCCGATCAAACTCAACTCCACCAGGGATGTGAGTTTAACACAAGATGTTCAACGACGCACCGTGTGGCTCTGAACCTCCAGGGTCTGGATGTGCACCGCGCCACACGTCACATATCCTCCATCCTCCATCGATGATCATAGAAGTCATGTATTAATACTGAAGCTCATGGTGGGAAAGTCCTTTTTCTTTAGAAGAGGGTAGTATAAATATGTACCCAAAGTACATTCAGACTGCAGTATCTCACCCTAGCAACCTCCCGAACACCTGGCAACCACTTAACCATTGCGGAGAAACATCCAGAACACCCTAGCAACCACACCGCAACCTCCCAGAACACCCTAGTAACCCCTTGTATCAGCTGCATAGCAACCTCTCCAAACACCATAGAATCTACATAGCAACTTCCCAAAATACCTTGGCAACCACTTAGCCACTGCATAGCATGTTCCTGAACACTCTAGTAACCCCCTAGCAATCACCTAGCAATCTCCAATGATACCCTGACCAGTGTTCGAATTGTGTCAAAGTTCATATTTTTGTCTTTTCCTCTTTATCGTTGAGAAAACCTAATTCTAAGATAAAAGCTTATTTTGCGATGATCAGTGAATTATGTGTACCAAACAATCACTAAGCAAAGAATAATTAAATATCTAGCCTAGGGGTGTGCGATATAGAAATAAAATGATATTTTCTGGGATTTTATCAATCAGGCAATATTTTGCTGACTGTGTTGCGCTGCAGGACTGCCATGGACAGCTGACTCCTAAAGTTTTTGATATTCTTCACTTCATGAACACCCTGGTAACCCCCAAGCAACCACATAGCAATTTCCCAAACACCATAGCTGCCACATAGCAACCTCCTGAACACCCTAACAACCACATAGCAACCTCCTGAACACCCTAACAACCACACAGCAACTTCCTGAACAGCCTAGGATCAGCTGTATCACAACAATACCTTGGCAGCCACTTAGCCACTGCATAGAAACATCATGAACATCCTAGTAACCCCCTAGCAACCACAAAGCAACTTCCTGAACACCCTAGCAACCACATAGCAACTTTCTGAACACCCTAACATCCACATAGCAACTTCCTGAACACCCTAGTAACCTCCTTGAACACGCTGTTGGTAATCACTTAGTAACTGCATTGTAGCAGCATAGCAACCTCTAGAAACACCATATAGACTACCTAGCAACCACATTGCAGCCTCCCAGATCACCATAGCAACCGTTCAGAAGAGCTAGTTCATTATGTTATGTGGCTCTGCAGTATCTCATGTTACAGCATGTAATTCCTTCTTCTGACCAAAACAAATGATACTTGTTTTAATTGTATTCAAATCGCGGCTTCAGTGTTGATCAAGCAACAGTTTGTGAGTCTGATGATGATGATGCTGGTAGTCTGTGTGGACAGATTGCTTGAGGGAGGCTGCTGTGTGTCTTGGATTCATTAGCTTAAATCCCAGTCTCAGTGGACGGCCCGAGTTTCTGTAAGCACACAAATATGATCTGAAAAGAGCACGTTCCCACAGTTCCTTCATTAAAAATAGCATTATGGGCTGTGAGAGATGACAGAGGTGCTTAAAAACAGATCTGACTGCTGACTGTCAATACTGAGTCTCTCATGAGCACACAACACCAGCTCTGTTCCCAACAGCAGACTAGCATACTGTTCTTTTTGTTTATGTAGTATACATAGTATACATATATTTTTATGCATAAAATGTGCAGTGTACAGAGTAAGCTGTGTGAAATGCTGCAAGTGCTCATCTTGACTCTTCATTTGATCAAAACTATTTTTAGCATTATTTGAGATATTATTATAGTTCTTTTTAATATTTTGAATATTTTTAATTGTATATTTTTCAGTTTTTAGCCCATTTTAAATTAAACTAAAAATTTAAATATACTATTAAGTATTAAATTTAAATTGTAATTTATAAATTTTGTAGTTTAATTGTTAATATTTTATAACTTGTATAGTTTTAAAAACTCTCTCTAATAATAATTATATTAAATAATACTGTTATAAAACTATATAAATTCTAAAATATTAACATTTAATATGAATTATTATACAAATAATTGATAATGATTAAATTATATAATGTATAAATTATAATTAATATGTAATACTTCATTTTATACTTTAGTTTTCAGACCATTTTTAAGTTAATTCAACTTAATTTACAATTGAATATAAATATATGTTTTTGTTTTAGTTATTTTAGTACATCAAGTTAAACTAAATAAAATGATATATGTTCTCTTGCCAACTAGATTAAAAAATAAATAAGAATTATATTAACATTTTTATTTTTTAATAATTAAGTTTTTTTTTTTTAAGTTAACGAACATTTTATTTCAAGTAACATTTCTTTTAATGGTTTTAGTTAACCCTGATTATAATACAATTTTTTTTTTTTTTTTTTTTTTACATTTTATTTCTCAGGTGATAACTGGACACCATGTGTAATTATCAAGGAGTGAACGAGACGTGAGACGTGCGGATCCATTTGCAAGCTTTATTACACAAAGATGTGATCAAAAACCACAGGCAGGGTCAAAGCATCAGCAAACAGGTATGGCACAAACGGAACACCAGAATAATCCAAACCAGGCATGAGTCAGTCAACAGCGAACGTTATCCAGAGGTCTTGACAAGAGGGGTAATCCAAGAACATGAGCAATAATCCAGGCAAGGAGCAAACAGAGTCCGAACGGCAAAACAAGGGTAAATCCAAAATACACAGCCAGGAATCAGGAAACAGGAATCAAGGCAACACAAAATGACTTAGACTAACTAGAACTAGAAACTAGGCTTCGTAAAGCAGCTATCACTAGGAAAATGATAAATGCAGAACAATACTAGAGTCTAAACAGAAACACGGAATGGCTCGGTAAGGCAGCTAACACTAGGAGAGTAACAATACTTGGCGATCTGAACAAGGAAGTCCATGGTTTATGTAGGGTGTGTGATTAAGTGATAGATCTCAGGAGTGAGCGTGTGATAGTGAAATGGCTCCTGGGAAATGTAGTCCAGGATGATGTGTACCAGTCTGTGTGGTGTGAGAGTCAATATGATGAAGGAGTGACCTCTGGTGGCGAGCGAATGGAAGTCCATGAAACAGATTCATGACAGTAATATTAAACATGCATAAAATTATTAAAAATCATTAAAAATAATTATATGAAATAAAATTGTTATAAAACATGCAAATGAATTATATTAACATTATAAAATAATTAATAATAATTTATAAATATATCATTTACATTTAAAACTGAAATGAAAACAAATATTAATAGTATTAATTAAAATGCTTTTTAACACAGTTTTGTGTGAAATCATGTTTTAGATCAATTCTGGTTCATTCACCGCAGTGTAAATGGAAGGTCAAGCCGAGTGCATTGCATTGTGGGATACAATGTTCCAGTAAGTATGGTTGGTGTAGGTCATGCAGGAATGCATATAAAAGCCTGGTGTACTGTCCGCACTATGCATACAATGGAAATAGTCAGAGAACACATGAGGAAGTATAAGGTGGAGCCGGAGATTGTCGTCCCTCTCTTATTTCACCAGAGAGGAAGCGGTGTATAATGACTCGTAGTGAAGGGAGGTGGTGGAGACAAAAAAACAGAAACAAAGATTTCTTTTGTTCTCCTTTGTGAATGTCAGAACAAAAGAATTACCTGACACTCACCACAAACAAACGCCAAACAAAGCCACGGTGAACCGCAGACCCTCAGTAAGAACAACACTGAGAGTCTGAGGCTGCTCCGCTCGGAACGAATGAAGGAGGAAGTCAATAACCTGTGCTGAAGCAGATCTCCTGTCATAAACAGCAGCTGACGCTCACTATTTACAAACTTAAATAAAGTCACTGTACCCTAAATGAGAAAACAAACATTCCATGTACAAAAAAAAGTGCTTAAAATGAAATAAATAGTAAAATTATACAGAATAGTTATTGAATTTCAACTTTACAAACACAGATTGAATGTACTGAATAATATTATATTATATTATTAATAATATTATATTTTAAATGTATATACTCAATATGTAATTAAAATAATCAAATATAGTAGTTTATGTAGTATTATAGTATTATATTAAAGTATTATTAATTATATTCTTAAATTAATTATTATTAAATTAGTAAATATAGTCATTTAGTGTGTTTTGCTTTTTATATAGTTTTATTATTTTTTATTTCAGTTTTAGTCTTAGTAATTTTAGTACTTCAGCATTAACTTTTTTTAATTCTGGCATTGGTATCTAGCTAAAATATATACATATCAAGTAACAAAGATAGTTTTATAGTTTATAACCCTGAATAATATACAAAGATATTTAACACAAAATTATATTACAAAAAAAAAAAGACTATAGTCAGTGTTTTTTGCCATTTTCATTCTTTTTTTTCAATGTCTATATAGTTATATTAATTTTTATTTCGGTTTTAGTTTTAGTAATTTTAGTACATCAACATAAACCTAAAAAATGAGAGTATCATGTCTTGTGTGTTTTCCCCTCCATGTCCTTTTTTGGTCCTTCCTGTTCCTGTCCTCGTCAAGTTTGATTGTTTATGATTTCATTCAGGTGTGTGTGTTTAATTATCTTGTGTATTTAGTTCCTGCCTGTTCTGTTAGTTTTCGTTTGGTCTACTCGTTACACCTTCTGTGTTCCTGTCTATCTCAGCCCTGCCTTGTCTTGCCCTGTCTGTTTTGGATTTATTAAAGACTGTATTTTGAGTTTATCCTCGTCTCCCTCGTGTGTGTGCACCGTGACATATATACAGTGTGTGTATATATATATATATATATATATATATATATATATATATATACATACAGTTGTGCTCAAAATTATTCATACCCTTGGTAAATATGATCAAAGGTGTCTGTGAAAATAAATCTGTATCATTAATCTGTATGATCTTTTATTTTAAAAATGTACAAAAATGTAACCTTTCATTGGTGAATAAGAATTTAAAATGGGAGAGAAATCTCATTATGAAATAATTGTTTTTTCTCTAATACACATTGGCCACAATTAATCATACCCTTTTATTCAATACTTTTTGCAACCTCCTTTTGCCAAGATAACAGCTCTGAATCTTCACTTATAATGCCTGATAAGTTTGGAGAACATCTGACTAGAGATCAGAGACCATTCCTTCATCCAGAATCACTCCAGACCCTTCAGATTCACAGCTCCATGTTGGTGCTTCTTCTCTTCAGTTCACCACACTCATTTTCTATAGGGTTCAGGTCAGAGGACTGGGACGGCCATAGCAGAAGCTTGGTTTTGTGCTCAGTGACCCATTTTTGTTTTGGTTTTGATGTTTGTTTGTGGATCATTGTCCTGTTGGAAGATCCAACTAGAGGTCTCCGCGGGACTGTTTTTTTAGTCCTGCTCCCGCCTGCTTCCACGAGGTTATATCCCACACCCACCCGCTCCCGCGATATATTCACTCTTTGTTCACCCACTGTCCGCTTTGAATAATTTTCTTCACGACTCGACCGTGCCTGCTAAATTTAGATCTCGTTTCCAGAATCTCACATTTAAATTTCCGCTACTAAAAGAAAGAGACATAGGCTAACAAATAAAAGTGTAGTCTGCACAAAATTGTATTTGTTTATTTATTCGTCTTGTCAAGAGTCTTGAATTTATTGACAGCAAAATGTTAAACGAATTTTGTGTCTTAAGACAAAATTCGTTTAACATTTTGCTGCCAACACAGTAGGAAAAAAAGTGTCACAGAGAAAATAAAAATGCTGTACAAAAATTGTATTCCTTGTTTTTATTCGTCTTGTCAGGATACAATTCGTTTAACATTTACTACACAATAAGTAAAAGTGTCGCAGAGAAAAAAAATGTAGGTTGTACAAAAATAGCCTATTAGCTATTTTATTCGTCTTGTCAAAATACTAAATTTGTTTAACATCTTGCTGTTAACACAGTAGAAAAAGTGTCGCAGAGAAAAATAAATAAATAAATACGACATCTGTCATTAAAAATTATAGGCTAAGCAAAATATAAACAAAACCTAGTTGAACGTTCTTCAAGGACAGCGCATCCACACTTTGCTCCATCTTTATTCTGCTCTGTCACTCATCGATAACCTGCCTGTTCTGTCTGAGGGCCGTATATTCACCTCCGGTAGGCTACAGCCTGCTCTGAGCATCGTTATGCACATGCTGCGCACAGACCTCGCAAATAAAACGAAGCACTGGTTCATGCATGCAGCACGTGCATAACAGTCCTGAGTGCTGTTTGTACCGGTGGTAAATGACAATAAAGAGCAGATATGCTGTTCTGAAAGGAGGTCGGGAACGGGATATTGTTAGACTGCCCGCTCCCGTTCAAATTACACCAGAGTTACCGACCGCTACCGCGTTTTATTCGGGAATTTAATCCCGCGTCCCAAGAAATCTGGTCGGGTCCCGCGGTTTCCGCGGGAGAGCCGTGGGAGTGCAGACCTCTAGATCCAAACATGGCCCATTATAAGATTTCTAGCATGGACAGTCAGTTTTTAATTTTTTATCTGTTGGTATTTAATTGAATCCATGATGCCATATATCTGAACAAGATGTCCAGGACCTCCTGCAGAAAAATAGGCCCACAACATTAAAGATACAGCAGTATATTTCATTGTACACATGGGATACTTTTTTTTATCCCTGTGTGCACCAAACCCATCTTGAGTGTTTGCTGCTAAAAAGCTATTTTTTTAGTTTCATCTGACCATAGATGCCAGTGCTATTTGAAGTTCCAGTCGTGTCTGATAACTGAATATGCTGGAGTTTGTTTTTGAATGAGCGAGGAGAATTTTTCTTGAAACCCTCCTGAACAACATGTGCTGATGTAGGGGCTGTTTGATGTTTTTTTTTTTTGTTTGTTTGTTTTTTGTTTGTTTTTTTGGGCTTTCTGACCCCAAGACTCAACTAATCTCTGCAATTCTCCAGCTGTGATCCTTGGAGAGTCTTTGAACACTCAAACTCTCCTCGTCATCGTGCATTAGGACGATATAGACATACATCCTCTTCCAGACAGATTTGTGACATCTTTAGTTGATTGGAACCTCTAAATTATTGCCCTGATGGGGGAAATGGGGATTTTCAATGATTTAGCTCCTTTCTTACAGCCACTTTCTAAATTTGTGAAGTTCGACAATCTTTTGCTGCACATCAGAACTACATTCTTAGGTTTTACTCCTTGTGATGGATAATTAAGGGAATTTGGCCTTTGTGTTCCTCATATTTATAATCCTGTGGAACAGCAAATCATGACTGGATATTTTCATGCTCCTAGTCACCCTGGTGTGATAAAGATGCCAATATGAATGGGAATATACTTCAGAGATATTTTAATCATAAGAATTTCTAGGGGTACCAATAATTGTGGCCATTGTGTACTAGAGAAAAATATTTATTTCCTGATGTGATTTTCCCCCAATTTTTTTTTTTTTTTTTTTTTTACTTCAATTAAAGGTTAGATTTTTTAGAAATTTCTGAATGAAAGATCAAATGGATAAACAATGCAGACTTACTTTCACAGCCTTCTTTGACCACATTTACCAAGGGTATGAATAATTTTGAGCACAATTGTATATATGTATATATATAGAGAGAGATTTATACATTATCTAGTAACAGGACTATAATACAGAAAAATATTAAGATATTTAAAACAAAATTGTATTACAAAAAATATTCATTTTATTTCTCATGTGATAACTGGACACACCATGTATGAAATTAAACTTGCATGAACGAATAATAACAAAACAACAATTAATATTAGTAATAATAAACAACTCTTTTTTTATTTATTTAGCTACATCATTTTAAAGCATTTGCTCCACTGCATGATCATCTCTCTGTTGGTTCATATATCTGTGCCGTCTGATTTGGTGGTTATTAACGTAAACATAACGTAATTAAGGTTTTGCTCCTCCGGAAACAGGATCTGACACAGAAGCCTGTAACAGCTGTTTGATTTCATGTGTTCATTAACTGCGTGTTGACGCCTGCGGTCTGGCCGTGCATGCTAATGACTCCTCCGGGTTCAGCGTTCTGCTTACGTAACTGTGTGATGTTGTCCTGTCAGCTCTGCTCGTCCTCAGCGCTCCTGGTTGCTCACGTTTATCGTTAGTGTGTGTGTGAGTGTGTGTGTGTGTGTGTGAATGCAGTGTACTTTGACATTTCTTAACCCCTGTCCTTCTCTCTTAGATCACTTCGAGATGTCAGAGAGTGACCGGGGGAAGCTTTTGGACCTCAGCGATTACGGTGAAGGCAATCCCATAATGCACTGTGACAAGCTCAGTGAAACAAAATCAACTAAGATGGTGGACAAAGGTGAGAGAAATACTGATTTTAAATATACAGTATCTCACAAAAGTGAGTACACCCCTCACATTTCGGCAATCATTTTAGTATATCTTTTCAAGGGACAATACTATAGAAATGAAACTTGGATATATTTTAGAGTAGTCAATGTGCAACATGTATAGCAGTAAAGATTTACTGTCCTCTGAAAATAACTCAACATACAGCCATTTTTGTCAAAAAAGCTGGCAACAAAAGTGAGTACACCCTACGTGAAAACAGCTATACGTCATTTAACCAAGCAAAGCCACCTGTCCTATTCATCATGTTCATGTTTTTGTCTGCTTGACAGGACTATACAAATTTGTGTATCTTGTTTTAGAGCAGTTAAAATTTGGTGCTTTGAGTACAATTCTCTCATACTGACCACTGGATGTTCAACATGGCACTTCATGGCAAAGAACTCTCTGAGGATTTGAGCATTAAAATTGTTGCTCTCCACAAAGATGGCCTAGGCTATAAGAAGTTCGGTAACACCCTGAAACTGAGTTACAGTACAGTGGCCAGGGTCATACAGAGGTTTTCCAAGACGGGTTCCACTCGGAACAGGCCTCGCAAGGGTTGATCAAAGAAATTAGGTCCTTGCGCTGTGTGTCAGGTGCAGAAGATGGCTTCAAAAAACAGATGCATGAGTGCTGCCAGCATTGCTTTAGAGGCTGCAGAAGTGGAAGATCAGCTTGTCAGTGCTCAGACCATACGCCGCACACTGCAACAAGTCAGTTTGCATGGCCGTCGTCCCAGAAGGAAACCTCTTCTGAAGTTGGCTCACAAAAAAGCCTGTAAACAGTTTGCTGAAGAGAACCTGTCCAAGAGCATGAATTACTGGAACCATGTCCTGTGGTCTGATGAGACTAAGATAAACTTGTTTGGCTCAGATGGTGTCCTGCATGTGTGGTGACGCCCTGGTGAGGAGTACCAAGAAAACTGTGTCTTGCCTACAGTCAAGCATGGTGGTGGTAGCATCATGGTCTGGGGCTGCATGAGTGCTGCTGGTACTGAGGAGCTGAGGTTCATTGAGGGAAACATGGATTCCAACATGTACTGTGACATTCTGAAGCAGAAGATGATACTCTCCCTTCAGAAACTGGGCCGAACGGGAGTTTTCCAACATAATAATGACCCCAAACACACCGCCAAGATGACAACTGCCTTGCTGATGAAGCTGAAGGAGAAGGTGATGGAGTAGCCAAGTATGTCTCCAGACCTGAACCCTGTTGAGTACATGTGGGGCATCCTCAAGCGGAAGGTGGAGAAGCGCCATGTCTCTAACATCCAGCAGCTCCGTGATGTCATTGTGGAGGAGTGGAAGAGGATCCCAGCAACAACCTGTACAGCTCTGGTGAATTCCATGCCCAGGAGGATTAAAGCAGTGCTAGATAACAATGGTGCCCCTACAAAATATTGACACTTTGGACACAGTTTTGACATGTTCACTTAGGGTGTACTCATTTTTGTTGCCAGTTATTTGGACAATAATGGCTATATATTGAGTTATATTTAGAGGACAGTAAATTTGTACTTCTATACAAGCTGCACATTGACTACTCTAAAATATATCCAAGTTTCATTTGTGTAGTATTGTCCCTTGAGAAGATATACTAAAATTGTTGTTGAAATGTGAGGGGTGTACTCACTTTTGTGAGATACTGTAATTCATTACATTTCATTCATTCAGCTTGGAAAGTATTGATTAAATGTATCAAATATAATCAAAAATATAAATTCATGCGTAATAAATTAATTATGATTGTATTTGTAACTTCACAATATAGATTCAATGTACTGAATATATAAAAAATGAAATATGTAATACAATAAATGTACTGAATAACAAATATATAATAAAAATATACAAAATTTATAGAAACTTAAAAATAAAGATTAAATTGTATTGCATAATAATAAAAATATTATTTAATATATAATAAAATTATACAAAATTATTACATTTCATTCACAATGAGAGTATAGATTAAATGTATTGAATATAATAAAAAATACAATATATAATAAACTTATACAATTGAATTCATTAAAAATGTATTTACAACTTAAACATATAGATTAAATGTATTGAATATTATAAAAAATATAATATATAATAAAATTTTACAAAGTAATTACATTTAATATAGAGATAAATGTACTGAATTTATTAAAAAAATTATACAATGTATACAAAAAATTCTAATTAGATTTATTAGATTTCAGATTTATTCACAACTTAAAATATATAGATTAAATGGTATGGAACATATTTAAAAATGAAATAATATATAATACAGTTATAAAAAAAATAATTAAAATATCTTCACAACTTAAAATGTAGATTAGATGTATCAAATGTAATAAAAATGTATAATCTATAATAAAAATGTAGAAAATAATTTATTTAAATTTATTCACAACTTAAGAATGGTCAGACTTGTGTTGTGTTACTCTCTATGCCCTTATTTGGTCTTCCTGTTCCTGTCTTCATTATTAGTTCATCAAATCTCTTTATTCAAATCAAATCAAATCAAATCAAATCTCTTTATTGTCACACATCATATACACAAGTGTACCGATGGTGAAATTCTTAGGTACAAGACTCTGTGCCATGGCAGTACAAGCAACAAGATATGAAAAATTTACAATATACATAAACAACAATATACAACAATATACACACTTTACACAATATACTGTACACATTTGCACAATATACAATAAACAATAGACAATTGTACAAAATATACAATACACATACATATTTCCATAATATACACATAATAAATACACGTATTCTCAAGAGACTTATAGATATGTATAGCTTTTATATTTGACTTACAGTGATGTATGCTGTTAGTGTTTTACTATGAAGTTCAGTGTAATAGTTGTTAGTGCAGAAGAGAAGATGGAGCTGCATGTGTTCTATGCTCTGCAGTGCAAGACATGCTACAGTGATGTCAGAGTCAGTGTGGCTGGCGTGTAGATGGGATCCAGTGTGAGGGGTACGGAGAGGTGGGTGAGTTTTGCTATCTGGAGTTCAGCAGTCTGATGGCCTGCGAGAAGAAGCTATCTCGCGTTCTGCTGGTTCGGGTCCTGATGCTGTGGTACCGTCTGCCTGATGGTAGCAGCGAGAAGGGTTCATGGCTTGGGTGGCAGGAGTCTCTGATGATCTTCCGTGCTTTCCTCACACATCGCTGGGTGTAGATGTCCTGGAGGGAGGGAAGCTCACCTCCGACGATGTGCTGGGCCGTCTGAACTATTCTCTGCAGGGCTTTCCGGTTGAGAGCGGTGCAGTTCCCGTACCAGGCGGTGATGCAGCCAGTCAGGATCCTCTCCACAGTGCAACTGTAGAACTCTCTGAAGATTTTTGAGCTCAGAACAAATTTCTTCAGTCGCCTGAGGAAGAAGAGACGCTGGTGGGCCTTCCTCACTACTGATTGTGTATGAGTAGTCCAGGTGAGGTCCTCGGTGATGTTTACGCCGAGAAACTTGAAGCTGCTGACCCGCTCCACTGGAGTCCCGTCGATGGTGATGGAGGGGGGTGCTCACTGGTCCGCCTCCTGAAATCCACCACCAGCTCCTTGGTCTTACTGATGTTCAGAGAGAGGCTGTTGTTGTGGCACCTGTTAGTCATGGTGTGCACCTCTTCTCTGTAGGCTGATTCATCGTCATCGGTGATCAGGCCTACCACTGTTGTGTCATCCTCAAATTTGACGATGACGTTGGAGCTGTGCATGGCTACACAGTCATGCGTGTAGAGGGAGTACAGGAGAGGGCCGAGAACAAAGCCCTGAGGTGCTCCAGTGTTGAGGGTCAGCAGGGAGGAGATGTTGCTGCCTACTCTGACCACCTGCCGTCTGCCTGTCAGGAAGTCCAGGATCCAGCTGCACAGAGAATTGTTCAGACCTAGAGCCTGGAGTTTCACTACAAGCTTAGAGGGCACTATGGTATTAAATGCTGAGCTGTAGTCAACAAACAACATTCTCACATATGTGCTCCTCTTGTCAAGATTGGAAAGGGCAGTGTGCAGGGTGAAGGCAATTGCATCATCAGTGGAGCGGTTATTGCGGTAGGCGAACTGCAGTGAGTCGATTGATGCTGGTAATACAGAGCAGATGTGATCTCTGATGAGCTTCTCAAAGCACTTACTGATGATGGGAGTCAGAGCAACAGGGCACCAGTCATTCAAGCAAGAAACTGTGGGTGACTTTTTTATTGGCACAATGGTGGATGTTTTGAAACATTGGGGGACAACAGATAGGGAAAGGGAGAGGTTAAAAATGTCCGTAAAGACTCCAGCTAGTTGATGAGCACGTTTTAAGGACACGGCCAGGAATGCCGTCTGGACCTGTGGTTTTGCGGATATTCACGCGCCGGAGCGATCAGGTAGCATCCGCTACAGACACGGAGTGGACGAGCCTCAGCAGTCTCGGCTGTGGGAGCGCTCTGTGTGTGGGAGGAGCCGCTGACTTCGAAGTGAGCGTAGAAGACATTGAGCTCGTCAGGAAGTGAGGTAGAGGTGTTTGTAGCAGGGTGTTTGCGATCCTTGTAGTCCGTGGTGTTGTGGAGTCCTTGCCACATGTCTCTGTAGTTGGAAGTGGTGAACTGTGGTTCAATTTTTTCTTTGTATTGGCGTTTTGCGGTCTTGATGGTTTTGCGAAGGGCATAGCTGGCTTGCTTATAATCATCCACATTACCGGAATTAAAGGCAGAGGTTCGAGCGTTGAGAGCCGCTCGAACATCAGCGTTAATCCACAGTTTCTGATTCGGGTAGGTTCTGATTGTTTTGGTCGGTACAACATCTTCTGTGCAGTTCCTTATGAAGCACGTGACAGTGTCTGTGTAAACATCGATGTCGTCATCGGATGTGGACCGGAACATATCCCAGTCAACGTAATCAAAACAGTCCTGTAACATAGAATCCGATTGATCCGACCAAAGCTGAATCGTCCTGAGGGCGGGTGTTTCCCGTTTCAACTTCTGCCTGGAAGCAGGCAGGAGCAGAACAGAAGAGTGATCTGATTTGCCTAGAGGTGAGCAGGGGAGGGACTTGTAGGCATTCCGGAAGGGGGAGTAACAGTGGTCTAGAGTCCGTTCTCCACGTGTGTTGCATGATATGTGCTGGAAGAATTTTGGTGCGATCTTCCTAAGATCGGCTTTGTTGAAATCCCCGGTTACAATGAATGCAGCGTCAGGGTGCACGGTCTCCTGTCTGCATAAATGCCCATTCAGTTCCTTGAGTGCTGCATCTGTGTCGGCTTGAGGGGGGATGTAAACAGCTGTAATGATGACCGCTGTGAATTCCCTCGGTAACCAAAACGGCCGGCACAGAAGCGTGAGGTATTCCAGGTCAGGAGAACAAAGAAATTGTATAGGATGTGCATTCTTCCGATCGCACCAAGAATTGTTGATCATGAAGCATACACCTCCTCCTTTGCTTTTCCCTGAGAGATCCGGTATTCTATCTGCGCGATGCACAGAGAAACCCGTGGGTTCGATGGCAAAGTCTGGTACCTCTTGAGACATCCAGGTTTCTGTGAGGCAAATAATGGAGCAATCCCTGATCTCACGCTGGAAAGAAATCCGTGCTCTCAGTTCACAGAGTTTATTGTCCAGGGACTGGACGTTAGCCAGTAGGATACTTGGTAGCGGTGGTCGGTCTGCTCAGCATCTTAATCTGACGAGAACGCCAGCTCTCTTTCCTCTCCTCCGGCTCCGTTTTCGACGTCGTGGTCGGGCGGCCCAAACAAAGGGCTCCGCAGTGTTATTTGTAAACAACGGGTCGGTGTTGAGGAATTTAAAGTCCGGTTTGCGGCGAGTAACTGTAGAACCGATTTCCTGAAGTGTTTGTCTGTTGTAAACAATTAGGCAGACAACATCCAGAACAAGAAACATCCAAATTACGAACAAAACAAACAAAAAGCTGCCAGTTTGGCTCGGAGCTTGCAACACAGCTGCCATACTCGGCGCCATCTTGTTGTACTTTTAGTCATTAGTCTCCGTCTGTGTTTAATTACTCCTTACCTGTTTCAGTTCTTCCTCGTTTAATTTCCTAGTGTTCTTAAGCCCTGTGTTTCCCTGTCTCCAGTGTCCGCTGTTATATGTCATTTTATGTGCTCCGTGTCTCCTACGTTACCTGTGTTCCAGCTATTGTATCATTAAAAGACTGTTTGTTGAAGAATTCCTCATCTCCTCGTTCCTTTGCTCCAGCGGATCGTGACAGAGCAGCGGGCCAAAACCGAAAGTAAGCGGTGCTTCCTCTCCCCGTGTTTGTTTTCCATTTTTGAAAAGTTTTTTTGTTTTCCTTGTTTTTTCCCTCGGCTATGGAAGTAGCCACTCTGTTCATTGCCCTAGCTCACCGAGATCTCCCGCTGGTGGAGTATGCATGGGAGTTCCGCGAGCTTGCCACGGCGACGGGTTTCGATGACGCCACCATCAACTCGCTGTTCTGGCACAGGGCCAACTACCATTGCCCCGTGAACCTTCCAGACACCACTGGACTAAGCTGGAGGGAAGGGATCCTCCGGTGTCTGGAGAGTGTCCTGCCCTGAGCCAGAACCAGCCTGCCGTCGAGCCCACCGGCCGCTCTGAAGTCAAGTCTGCCGGCCGTTCATCAGTCAAGTCTGCCGGCCGTTCATCAGTCAAGTCCGCTGGCTGCGGCTCTCTCAAGCCCGCCGGCCGATCCCAAGTCAAGTCCGCCAGCCGCTCCGCGATCAAGTCCGGCGGGTGTTCCGCGATCAAACCCGCCGGCTGCTATGAAGTCAAGCTCGCCGGCCGCGGCTCTCTCCAGCCTGCCGGCTGTTCCTCAGTCAAGGTCGCTCCCAAGTCAAGCCCGCCAGCCGCCGCTCCTAAGCCAATGCCAGCTCCTCGAAAGCGCATTCCAGAGCCCACACCTCCAGAGCGCCCTCCAGTGCCCACTCCTCGAAAGCACCCTCCAGTGCCCACTCGTCCTGAGTTCGCTCCAGTGTCAGCTCCAGCCCCAGAGCTCGCTCCAGTGTCGGCTCCAGCCCCAGAGCTCGCTCCAGTGTCGGCTCCAGCCCCAAAGTTCGCTCCAGTATCAGCTCTAGCCCCTGACCAGAGTCCAGTGCAGGCTTCAGCCCCTGACCAGAGGCCAGTGTAGGCTCCAGACCAGAGTCCAGTGCAGGCTCCAGTGCCTGACCAAAGTCCAGTGCAGGCTCCAGCCTCAGACCAGAGTCCAGTGCAGGCTCCAGCCCCTGACCAGAGTCATGTTAGAGCTGCAGATTCCCCGTTAAGCCTAGGGAGGGCTCCTGATCCCCCGTTTAGCCCAGGAAGGGCTCCTGATCCCCCGTTAAGCCCAGGGAGGGCTCCTGATTTCCTGTCAAGCCCAGGGAGGGCACCTGATCCCCAGTTTAGCCCAGAGAGGTCTCCTGATCCCCTGTCTAGCCCAGGAAGGGCTCCTGATCCCCAGTTAAGCCCAAGGAGGGCTCCTGATCCCCCATCGAGCCCAGGGAGGGCTCCTGATCCCCGGTTAAGCCCAGAGAGGGCTCCAGTCCCAGATTTCAGCACCGTAAGTTCCCCCAAGTATTTTTTGGGGATCCCCTGATCCGCCATGGCCTCCCGAGTCTCCTGATCCGCCATGGCCTCCCGAGTCTCCTGATCTGCCATGGCCTCCTGAGTCCCTTGATCCGCCGTGGCCTCCTGAGCTCCCTGCTCTGCCGTGGACTCCCGAGTCCCCTGATCCACCGTGGCCTCCTGTGCTCCCTGCTCCACTGTGAGTCCCCGAGCTCCCTGCTCCGCCGTGGGATCCGGAACGGGCACCACCCTGGAGGCCTTCCGTCCTGGAACCCTGTCCCTAGAGGCCTCCAGAGCACCCCCCCCCCCCCCCCCCCCCCTGGATGTTCCGGGAGGAGGGAGGTATGTCAGACTTTTGTTGTGTTTTGTGGCTCCCCATGTGCTCTCTATGCCCTTATTTGGTTTTCCTGTACCTGTCTTCATTATTAGTTCATTAGTCTCCGTCTGTGTTTAATTACTCCTCACCTGTTTCAGTTCTTCCTTATTTAATTTCCTAGTGTTCTTAAGCCCTGTGTTTCCCTGTCTCCAGTGTCCGCTGTTATATGGCATTTTATGTGCTCCGTGTCTCCTACGTTCCCTGTGTTCCAGCTATTGTATCATTAAAAGAATGTTTGTTGAAGAATTCCTTGTCTCCTCGTTCCCTTGCTCCAGCGGATCGTGACAAGAATATAGATTAAACATATGATATAATAAACATATTGTGTAATATATAATAAAATTATACAATGTAATGATTTCATTCACAACAAAAAATATATATTAAATGCATTGAATATAATACAAATATGTATTGTATATAATACAATTATAGAAAATAAAACATTCACAACTTTAAAAAATATAGATTAACTGTATTGAATATAATAATGAATATTATATATGTAATCGGTTTCACTTCATCCCTTAGACAGCAGAACAACTCAGTAGGCTTTTCCACGGAGCTGAGAAATGAGTTGAATGGAGTTTAAGCAAATAGAGTCTGGTCTGCCTGCAGCTTTATCCCAGCACCCTAAATCCCGTCCCGTGACCTCATGACCCCGTGACCCTCGGCTTCTCCACCCTCCAGGAGGAAAAGAGCAAACTGAGTTCAGTTCTCTGGATGGCCCTGCAATCCAAGCAACGGCAGAGCAGACCTGAGAAATGCAGACGTCTGGAGATGTAAAGTGCTGACCTTTACCTCCATCACTGCACACCGTGGAGAAATATTACACTCCGCCTCTGCTCACCTCCACTGATGATGACCAGCACAGAAGGCCATTACAAACTTGCAGGAGTTAAGCACAGAAAGAAAGAACTTATAGGAACATTATTATTATTCTATTACAAACTTGCCAAAGAAGGTCAAACGGAGCTGATTTTCTGGCCACCGTTGCCTTTTTGTCTTCAAACTATATCCTGAAAAGTTTACTCTGTTCCTCAAGCAGTAGGTGTGCTACTCTATCTATCTAAATGTTATATTTTATATTTATATATATTGCAGTATAACATCTCTCGTCTTTATTTTTAGGTCTACCTATCAATAAATAATACAACTTTTTTTTATCTTTTTTTCCTTTTAATTTATTTTTATTTTTTATTTACTTACAGGAAATTTTATACATCTATCTTTCTTTTTATTTTATTTTATTTTTATTACTGTTAATTTTATGCATATTTAAAGTTGCTTATATACAGATTTGAGCAAACAAGCTTCTTTGAATTGACCCAAAGGCTGGAGCATTGCAAAATTTTTCATAAGATATATATTTAGACATTTATTTATTTGCCAATTTAGTTTGGCTCGTTAAAGTCTGTGCTGATGCAACATCAATATCAGTAGTTTCTCTCTTCTGCCAAAACAGCCCTAGAATATGAACATGTGCCAGGAGAGACGGACAGACGGACTCCTGGAAAACAAGCTAATAAGGTTAGCATATATAAATAAAAATTGATTAATGAAATAAAACAGAATAACATTTAATCAGACTGGAGAAAGTAAATATTAATGAGCCTGCCGTCTTTGTTTGTTTGTTTGTGTCGGGGGACAAACCCACCCTGAAGTTTGCAGACATCTTGGTAAACGCTTGATGCAAATTGTGTGCAACTTGTCAGAGGCTAACAGCTCTGAATATTTTATGAAGGGTCGCGAAAAATCTTTGCGAGAGCAATAAGACAGAATAATTCAAGTAGTTTAACTGCAGTGACATGAGACGAGACAACTTTTGACTGCTTTTGAGTTTGAAGACTTTCAGCTTTAAATAACTATACAGAGGGTGTCCAAAAGTTTGAAAACACTAGTTAGATTTTTTAATCATTTAAATAATTTTCCACTACCATGTAAATTATATATCAGATCCATATATACATATTTTATTTATTGTTGTTTTAATTTAGTCTACGAGAACATATGAGAAGCAGCTTTGAAATAAATACAAGCTTATAATTTAAATGTAACCTATAATTTAAATGTAACATCTGAATTCATTGGTTTGTTGTAAGTAACGGTCATTAAAGAAACACAAAAAGAGCAAAGGTAATTTAGCAGAGCAGTTTGTTTGCTCATGACCATGGCTCTGTGCCAGACGTGATCGATTAGAGTAAGTGTGGCATTTAACTACAATAGCGTTGTTTTCTCTGTCCTTGAGGAGAGACGGCAGCTTCCCTCGATCTTATGATGAAACAGAAACCTGGAATAACCTTTAAAGATGCTCATGTTTCTATGTTATTCAGGTTATGACTTTTTCAGCATAAGTCTGAGTTTTTGTCAGCTATATAGTTAGAGTAAAATCTTAAATCTTTACATTTTAAAGGAATATTTGTGTCTGTACACCTTAAAAAAAAAAAAAAAAAAAAAAAAAAAAAAAAAAAAAGAGATGACTAAAAAAAAAAAACCCACCCATAAATAAATAACGAAGGACATGAAAAATAAAATACATTTTCATATAAAATTTATATATAAATTACATAAAGAAATGTGCTGAGATTTTTGAGTTTTATACTTGGGGTTCGTTAAAAATCCTAAGTATGAGCAATGATACACTGTAAAATAAAATAAAAATAACTTTTAAAATTGTAAAACAGATAAATAAAACAGATTATTGGAGAACATTTTACAAGAAAATATAGTATTTATGTCTTTCTACTTCAAAAATTCACATTTAATTCAGTGTTTTTCTAAATTGTGAATTGTTAATTGTGAAATTTACTAGCAATTTCAGACAGAACATTTTTACTCCATTTTTTCAGTCTAATAATAAAACACCACTTAAAAAATAAAATCCTGATTATAAGCTATATTACACTGTAAAAAATATTTTTCAAAGATTATTGGAGTATATTTAACTATAAAATACTATTTGCTAAAAATGATAAGTATAAGCTATGGTTGTAACGGGAAGTCAGACTCGATACACAGGTGAGTTACAATCAAACAGACAGGTTTATTGAACAGGATGGAGATGACCTAAGAACTGGTGAGTATTTCAGGCTTTGGGTCTTTAACGGAATGGAGGATGATACTGACAGTTATATTATTGATTACCAGATCGGATGGAGACGGTGAGGATCGTGGGGTTTCCAGGAGCTGGTGTAACGGAGCTGGATGCAGGTAAATAGATGGAGCACGCACGCGAGGGGAACACAGGAGATCAAGGAGTCGTGGAACAACAGGTAAGTAATTCCGCATCGGTTTGAGTCCTTTTCCACTTGGGAGACCAGATGATGTAGTCGTGTGAACTGTGTGTTCTTATAGTGCTGTGTGGGTGATTGGTGAATGACAGGCAGGTGTGTGTGATTAGTATTCCGGTGATTGTGAGCGCTGATAGGTGGGAGAGCCTGGCGTGTCCGTGACAATGGTACACTGTAAAAAAAAACAAAAAAATTTGAGGTTGTAAAGATTATTGGAATACATTTTACAAAAAATGTTATTTCAGCCTTTCTACTTTAAAATTTAATGTTTAATTCAATGTTACTTGACATTTCTTTGTAAATAATTGTTAAATTTACTAGCAATTTCTGGTTGAAAATCACAATTTTTTTCAGTGTAATATTAAAACACCATTAATAACTACAATAAATAACTATGAGGCAGATATTAACTTTTCATATTTTAGGAGAGAAAAACAGCTTTCTGTTGTTTAAACATCCTTCAAAGCTCAGAAAGACACATAAAAACATCATTTCTTTCCAGAAGAGACATAAACAGACATGTAAACAGACACAAGAGGCCGGCTGACAGGTGGTAGTGATTTCACTTATCTCTGTGTATCTGAAGAGCTTGACTTCCCGACAGGCTCGGAGAGCATATCACGCACACAACAAGTGGCTCCACAGTGTAAAATACAAACGGCCATTAGTATGGTAGCTGTTAGCAGCCGGTTTTTGTGATAAATATGATGTGACTCGAGCGCAGCGGAAATACCATCAGGGGTCCAGAAAGCGACGCAGAACAAATGAGTTTTTAGAGGGAAAGATGGAGCCGCTGTAGTTGTACTTGTCTGCAACAGAAACACTTGTCAGCTTTAGTCAATGGATTGTGAAGAATCAACACAATGGCTCATTATTGTGAGAGAATGCATCGAGACGAGCCAGCTGGAAACAGTACATATCAAATACAGGTCAAACTCTTCAATTACAAGCCAATGTATGTGTCTGAAAAATATTTTATTCATGTGAATCTACAGTGACATGAATCTAAAAGAACATTTTCTGGACATGAATCTGAAAAACATTTTATAGGTGTGAATCTGAAAAATATTTTCTGGATGTGAATCTAAAAAAAACTCTGGATGTGAATCTGAAAAAAAAAAATTCTAAAAAACAAATCTGAAAAACATTTTATAGAAATGAATGTGAAAAAAACAAACATTTTCTGGACATGAATCTGAAAGACATTTTATAGGTGTGAATCTGAAAAATATTTTCTGGATGTGAATCTAAAAAAAACTTTGGATGTGAATCTGAAAAAAAAAAATTCTAAAAAACAAATCTGAAAAACATTTTATAGAAATGAATGTGAAAAAAACAAACATTTTCTGGACATGAATCTGAAAAACATTTTATGGACGTGAATCTGAAAAGAAAATTTATAAACGTGAATCTGAAAAATTTATAGATGTGAATCTGAAAAAGCATTTTCTGGACATGAATCTGTTAACATTTTATGGACTTGAATCTGAAAAACATTTTATGGACGTGAATCTAAAAAGAAAATTTATAAACGTGAATTTGAAAAAAATTTATAGATGTGAATCTGAAAAACATTTTATGGATGTGAATCTGAAAAAAAAAATACATTTTATAAACGTGAATCTAAAAAAAAACACATTTTATAGATATGAATCTGAAAAACATTTTCTGGATGTGAATTTGATAAACATTTTATGGGTGTGAATCTGAAAAAGAAATTTATTGATGTGAATCTGGGGAAAAATGGGCATGAATCTGAAAAGCATTTTATGGACATGAATCTAAAAATGATTTCAGCTAGTTTCTGATTTTAATTCAGTTTAATTTGATGTAATGAATAACTAAAACTGAAATAAAAATGAAAAACGTAGACATTTAAAAAAAAGAATGTACTAAAAATGGCAAAAAAAAAAATTAAAACTAAACCTTTAACGCTAAACTAAAATGAAAATGGACATAAAATCTGAAAAACATTTTATGGACATGAATGTGAAAAATGAGAATCTGTTAAATTGTAAAACTACTGATACTTAGAATTTGGGGGGGGGTCGAATTAAATGTGAAATTTTGTTCAGATCACTAACCATAAGAACAATCACAATAGTGATGCTTGCCTCTGCAAACATCTAGTTACTTTAGATAAGAACTTTTGCATGACATTAGAATCAACTTTTATGTGAAAGGGCATGGTGATAAGCGGATGTGGATTGAAAACGAAGTAGCTGCGGCGTCTCTCTCGGCTCGATTTCCTCTTGAGTGAGCTGCACACGTAATTAGTCACGGCTCAGCAGGCGTACGGTGAAGTCAGGATCTGCTGCTGTCACCCAGCTTGAAGTGTATTCCTGAGCGAGGTTCTGCAAACCCACCGGCCCGTCAAAACTGCTCAAGATTGTCATCAAACTTCCACATGTTCTGCTGCTCTTCTTTCCCACAGTTATTAAATGGGCGACGGCTTCTCATAATGAATATTGATGAGGCTTTCTTACGACTGAAGCCTGTCTGAGATGAGCTACGTCTCGTAATGGCATCGCTTTAGCTCTTGAGACGGCTGGAAAACCCAAATTTACTTCTGATATTCACTTTTACTAATGCACCTGCACATGTAGTCACTCATGAGTGATGTTTTCCTAAGGAAGCATCACTATAAGTATTGACTATACAGAGAGATTTGAATAAACTCTGTCCTTCAATATTAAAATTTGATGCATAACTTGTTCAACACTATATAACTCTGTTATATTTGGTGTCACACATAATATTAATCAAACTTAACAAAAATACAACAAATGCCAAAAAGGAACATTTTATCAACAACATGAAGAGCCTTAATTTGTGTCTTACTGCATGTTTAGTTTGAACTGAATTTTGAACATAGAATGTTACAAATAAATCAACCACTTTTTTTTTATTATTGTCTTATTTATTTTGAAACAGTTTTCAGAAATGGTTTTGTAAATTTTACAAATAATTAAAAAATAAAATTAGAATTAGAAGATTAAAATTAGAAAATTAGATATGGCAACATGAATAACACATGAATTAAACCTGAAATTTTGAGGTAGAAAGACTCAGTATTTTCTTGTAAAATGTACTCTAATAATCTTTTTCAGCATTTTATTTACAACTTTACAAAATTCACACATTAACAAAAACATTTTAGTTACTTGCATTAAAATAAATTTTGCCTGAAATAGAAGAAACTATAAAAATATTTTTTATTTATTTCAACTAGTTGCCAAGGCAACATTTCTCATTTTATTTTAGTCTAACTTGATGTACTACAATAACTAAAATGAAAACTAAATTAAAAATTAATAAAAGCTATATGGACATATTTACTAAAATTGACAAAAACAAACTTGCTAAAACATTAACTAAAATTAAAAGTAAAATAAAAAATATAAAAAATAAAAATATAAAAATAATATAAATATAATCTAAATAAATATAAAATATAAACATAACATAAAATATAATATAAAAACTAAAAAAAAAAAAAAAATTATAAAATCATAATATTATCTCCATGATACTAAAATAACACACTACTGGTCATAGTGATCTGAACAAACCCCATAAGGCTTGTAGACGTGAGGTGTGCTAATATTTTTCTAATCGATTATATTTTAGGATTTTCATGATAAGAGAATAAATAAATAAAAATGACTGACTAGATACTACAAACCACTCAGAACATCTAAGCAACTTTTGCAATACTTTTTTTTCTTTTTTTTAGAATTTTATATGCAACCTGTGAAATAGTGGCTACCAAAAATGATCAAATGTTGAATATGATATTTTTAAAATAATCTTAGAAAAGTCTGCACCAGACTCCAGTCTTGTAGACACCAGCGCTAATCTGTTTTAAGCCCCTTTGGTCAGACTGGATTACTAATTGGGTGGATTTATAGCTGGTTTAGAGACGAGGGTACTGCTAGAAGGTCGTTCAGCGTCTGGACACACGTTTAAGAATAAAGACACTATTATGAGTTCAGATCAGGGTCAGACACTCGGGTGAGACGAGAACTAACCGCTTACCATCATCATCATCATCATCATCATCCTCTCACACTCATACTATCTGAAGACTGACCTGAAGGAAGCACTCTGAATGGTAAGAACATCTATAGTTTTGTGTAACATGGTTAGCACTGCATGAGTTCAGCACATTATTCAAACCTGTGAAAGTGTGAACATGAGACTTTTAAGATGTGCAGTGAATAGAAAAACATCTAATGTAATGCCATGTGTTTTTGTATGTATTTGTAATTGCTACTAAATGTGCTGTATAAATGAAGTGTATTTACCCCAAAGATTTAAGACAGAATTAAGCCAGACATCAATAATAAAATGTTAAACATATTAAGATATTTCCCAGTAAAAATGTAATGTCTGAAATTTAATATTATTCAATGAATCATATGCTGTTTTGACTTTAAGTTGTTCTTTCCCCATGAAATCCATCCATTGTGCTGTTACTTTTGTAATAATGTCGCTCGCTGATGGCAAAGCAACAATAAATACTTTAATACTTGTCTATTTAATATGTTTTTTGTCAACATTTGTATCTCGAATCACATAAATATTTTGATTTTAATGATATTCTTTCTGTTTGTGATGATCAAAAACTGTCTGTTTTATTGATTGTAATGCTGTTAAAATATTTTGGTGGAGAAACTATGAATTATGTATTTACTGTTCACTGTTATGATTTATTATTTTCCCACTGAACGACAATAATTTAATAAGACAGCAAAGATAAGGGTTTTGAATTTGTTGTTAAACTTTATTTTAAACTTTATATTTCACATTGATTGAAAAAAAATGCATACTCGACACCCAAGTTTAGATTTTCGTTTTAGAGAATGATTCAGTGCAGTATTTGATCAAAAACATACATTATTATTATTAAGGTAGTACATAAAGTATATATATTTTTTTTGTATGGATATTTGCTATAAAGTAATGCATTGTAGGCTATTTATTTATTTATTTATTGTTAACCTAACTTTATTTTGATAGTTGCATTTAATATTCACAAGAAATTACAGAATAAGCTTTGAGAGCTTTTATAAAAAAAAAAAAATATATATATATATATATATATATCTTCGTAAGGTACTACAGTAAACACCCCAAAAACTTTTGAAATGTTTATCATTGACAATAAACTCAATCTTTATTATATTCTGTGAGCACAAAACACAAATAAAGCTGGCTAACGTAAATAGGAATGTCATTTAAATACGAAATAAATAAATCGCTTCTGCGCGTCACGTCATTGGTCCGCGCGTACGCCCCGCCCCCAGAAGCGCTTCTCCCGCCTGCGCCCTGGACACCGTTGCTAAGGAATCCCGAGTGCGCGCGAGTGGGTCGGAGGCGCGCAGCTCGAGCGCTGCTCTCAGTGCTCAGACATGGCGGCGGACCTCGACCCGGAGTGGCTGTCTTGCCTGCCTTCCTCATGGAGTTACGGCGTGACCCGCGACGGACGCGTCTTCTTTATCAAGTAAATATCAGCGGGATGGAAAGTTTGGGCTCGGTTCGACTCGAATGCCTCTCGTCGGTTGTTTTTTCACCTTCTCTTCCCCTCTTTTTTTCTCACCTAACAGTGAAGAAGCGAAGAGCACAACCTGGCTGCATCCAGTCACGGGAGAAGCCGTCATTACAGGGCACAGAAAAACTCCAGGTAAGAGGCTTTTGACGGAGGAAAAAAAAAAAAAAACCGCATGAGGAGAAACGCAATCAACGCAGCTGCAGAGCCGCAGCTGTGGCAGAACGCGACGCGCGCAATGTCATTGCGTTCGCGTCGCGTTGCGTTGCGTGCGTGCGTGCGTGCATGCAGCACACCTGCGCTCACGTTTCTGAAAGGTTGCATGGTCTTTTTGGCTTTTGATTGACAGCTGTCATTGCTGCTGCGCTCGTCGGGTCGTTTGACAGCTCGCAGGAGATGCTTTGCATTCCTCAAAACACTCTATTTTAAAACTTCCACAGTTGCGTTATGAAAGCCTTAGCAGTTTTTGTCACCGTTAAGAGACAAAACAACTGTATGAGACATGTTGATCTGCAGTATAGGGATGCGAGCAGTGCTTGTGGGCATTGAACAGCTCTGCAGATCACTGGCACGATGAGAGATGTGCAGCCAGTCACTCTAGAAGATGCTTTTTGCATGCAAAGCTCATTGTCCTCCTGTCTCCTTTTTCAGATTTACCCACCGGATGGGAAGAAGGATATACGTTCGAAGGAGCCCGCTGCTTTATCAAGTGAGTTGGAGGTTCGGCTCCTGGCGGAAGGAGGATATTTTGCTCTCGCCTGCTTGTTTGACAGCAGCAGTGATTTCAGATCACCGCCCCCTCACACACTCACACACACACACACACATATACACACACACACACACTCACACACTCACTCACTCATGCCATATCGTTTCCAGAAATGCTTCCACTGAAGGCACTCACGAGTCGTTAGGGCTCTTTCCCACCCCGTTTACAAAAAAAAGTAATTACCGTGAGGGTGGCGGAGGGCTTGAGAGTCGGTTGAACAGGCTCAACTTGTTGGTTTCCACCGAGTGAATCATGTTAACCCTTGTTTGTACAGCTCTAGTGTAGTTTAAGACAAATCTGTTGCACCCTTCATGTGGTTTTCATTCGTTTAGCTGGACTTGGTTTGCTTATTTGGGTGCGGAGAGGAGCTGATCTATATTTTTAGCCTCTTAACAGGTTTTTTAAATTGATGAATGCGCCCTTTTCATGCTGTTTTAATCAGTGAATGTGTTAAAAATGAGCTTGGATATTTGATATATATTTGGATATTTTGAGATTATTTGCATCGATGGTTTGCATATGATCAGATTAATACCTTCCGCTTATGCCATTTACAACATTTTTAGTGGATTTTGATTAAATAGTGTGTGAAATGTGTTCATTTCAGTTGATTTTAGGGATCATCTTTGGCCATTTTGAGGTTATTTGCGTCAATAATTTGCATTTTATCAGATTAATACCTCAACTTGTGCCAGTTCCAAAATTCATCTGTGGTTTTTCATTAAATAAGTGGTAATTTTGGTTGATTATGGGGATATTTATTTACCCACTTTGGGATTATTTACACCAATAATTTGTGTATTATCAGATTAATAACTTCTACTTGTGGTTTTTGAGTAAATAGTTTGTGAAATAAGTGTTAATTTCAGCAGTTTTTGTGTGCCTGTATTTGCAGCCATATCATTTTAATATCCAAACATTAATATGATTCATTAGCATCAGTCATTCTGTATTGGTTGCCAGGTTTGATTTAAATGTTTGTCATTACAAAAATTGCTTGATTTTCTTTGTCAGTTGTGCCTTATCATGACCAAAACAATATTATTAGAATATTATCTTGGATTATCATGCAAACCATTTCATTTTGTCATCATTTGTTTGATTTATTGTGCAAAAAATGTAGTGTCATGGATGGGCAGCTTTTGAACCTCCATCTGAAAGCTTTGAGTTGCATTTTAGAAATGTCTACCACAAAGTCTTGTTCCTCACTCGTTGTGTCATCTATTGTGACTAAAGTCAGTCTGCAGTCAATAGAAGTAGGGCTGTTACTGATGCTGATATTTTGAACTCTCTATTTAACGATGATATTTTGACCATTATACTGAAAAAAATTAGGCTAATTCTGCATTAAATTAGTCAGTTTAACTGGCTCCTATGTTCCTGTGTGCTTTGTAGATTTTGTTCCAAACCCATTCCAGAGCTGAACTCTGAAGCTTTTTGAGGCTATTTTGACACAGGGATTCGAGCTAAAACTCAGGAGATGCGTCTCATCACGTTAGGATTGACAGCTCAACCTTTTCTGAATGTCTGAGGGCATGCTGTCTGCTTGGGACACGCCAGCGAACAATGATCTAACTGCAATCTCAGTGCTGGACAGATGTAATGACTATGTCTCTGTGGATTATTGTTTGCATACAGACTCCCTGGACTCCTTTACCGCTGTGCTGATGATAGCTGGAGGTCCAGAGCCGTTTGAAAAGAGACCATTTTCACTACTAATGTTCCTTTGGATCTTCATATTGATCTAAGACGCGCAATACGAGAAACTCAGAAGGATGAGATCGTAGTGACCAATGTGGAGCCCGCTCATGTTACTGCAGCTGCAGATGGCGGCTGGCCAGAGATTAAGAGTGATATGGGCTCATTCATTATACTGGCACAGAGTCGCTCTGGGAGTCGTGAAGGAGCGACGCTCGGGAGCAGCAAGTGGCTTGTGGTATTTGATCCATTGACTCAAGCCTGTCAGAATTCCTTAAAAAGCACTGCAGTGTGTGAGGAGGCTTTTTCTGTGTCACCCAGGAATAGCACGGCTAGCCAGAGTACGCTCAGTGCAGGCTTTGCTGTGGCCGCCGTGCAGAGCATTCGCAACACTTTCTAGTCCCAAAAGGGAACAACAGCGAGTGCCCACATTTTTCCAGTCTGTTTTTTTCCACGAGGTCTTCAAAAAATCTTTAATAAATAGTTCTTTAGGAAAACTAACCTAGGCTGCATCTAGAAATCCATTATTTAATTCTAAGTATGAAATAGAATATATTTGTATATATTTGTGAATACCTGGCGGGAGGAAATTTTTATATATATATATATATATATATATATATATATGAAGAGTTCATTTGCAAAAAACGATAACTCCATTTTTTTCTTTTCCCTCATCATTGTAACGCGCTGCTTTTGCAAGGTTCCGTGAAAACGTTTCCGCTTTTATTTTCCTTTAAGCCCTGAAGAAGATATCACAGGTTCATCAAGTTCATTGAAATTATCCATCCTCGATCACTTTTAGTCAGCTTTGACGAAACTCCTCTCAGCTAGCACGTCTTTTCAAAGTGAAAGTAGCCTTGTCACCTGACCTGAATACAGCGCGCTGATTCGCTCAAATGGACTTATCGGTTTCTGTTCACAAACAACAATGGCGCTTGTCGGCTTCTGCAGTAAAACGTGATGCCTTGAAAGTGGACAATACCGGCTTTTTTGACAAAACGTGTTTAAGGTTCAGATCGCACTATATGTGGAGAATAATGCACAGCATTTTTTTTTTAAAGTGGTGTTTATCGGTTTTTGCAAATGAACTGTTCATACATATATAGCCACAATATTTTGCATATATATTTTTAAATGTAAATGGCAACAAAATGTAAAATTTTAATATGTAATATAAATATATATCACATTAATTTTATCTTCACACACATATATATTTATCATATTAAATAATGTTCAGATAATGCAGATATAAAATACATAAACATATAATTATATTCAGGGTTTAAAGAAATTAAATTATATCATTTGCATTTTTTTTTTTTTTTTGTGGCCGATCACCTGATGCAAAAACTCTGATTGGTGAATCTCTTTTTTGGATTAATATCTTGTGCAATTCTGCAATTGAAATTTTTCTTTGAAATCACCTCGACTTGTGGCTTCTACAGAACATTTTTTTGCATTATCACTAAATATCAGTTTCTCTGTGGACACAATGAATGGGATATTTACTTCCAGAGCTCTACCAACAAACCCTTTTTCTTTCACCAGTGCACTTTGAAAAGGAAGATGAATAATTGAGATGGTGAAGCAGGTGACCTGTGGTCTACATCTGGAGCGGTGTGTGAAGCAGAGGTTGTGCTGGCCGTCGCAGCGATTGAAAGGCCGCTGTTGTTGTGTGGCTAGCTGAAGACAGCTTCTCTTTTTTTCTGCTTTTGCTTGGCAGCTGTTGCAGCGTCTTGGGAATGCTGCAAAATAAACAGCTCATGAAGACACTCATGTTGGTCATGTTACAGGCCGCAGATTGGGCAGCGCGACGAGGCGGAGGATGAGCTCCCTCCCCGTGTCTCGCTCATGCCTTGTGTTGCAAATTAAAGGGGGAATGCGGTGAAATAACATGCACTCCAAAGACTGGCAGAGGTTACTCTCAAAGAGAGTGCATCTGACTGGATGGAATAACCTTTTATGTGATGTTATTTAAGTATACTTGTTTTAGAGATGCAATCTGACAGTTTTTTTCTGGGGCGTTTCTGACTGGAGTGGGAAATAAATGGAGCGATGTGTGCAGAGAGAGGAAAGTTGCAAAGGTCACTTATTCAACTGTGGCGTGCTCTTTCCGAATGTGCTGTTTTGTGTTTGTGTGTGTGCATCTGTTTGTGTTGTGTAGATGTTAGATGGGTCTTAGCAACACTGGCTTAACCACTGACCGTCTGTTTGTGTGAACAATGGCAGACGAAATTGACTTTTGTTTAGTGTCCCTATAGGGATTGGAATGGCTTTACCTTTAACCTTTTCACTCATAAGTTTAGAATGTTCAAACCCGGCCTAAATGTCAACATTTTTAGAATGTACAAAATTCCATTTCCATGGCGATGCATCAAGCTTGTCACATGCTGTCACTTTGCTGTCACAGTTGGGTTCCGGAAGTAAAAATCCCATTCATTTTCTCCATAGAGGAATTGATTTTTAACAATAATTTACAAACTAAACACAGACCTACTGGAAGCTATAAGGTTAATTAATAGTATATATTAATAGTAATATAATAGTATATAGTTAATACCATTAACTTGCATTATTTAAAACAATTTCTATTTAATTGTGTTTAACAGTTGAATTCCTGGTGAAAAACTACATTACCCATAAACATTACAAAACAACAGATTGTGCCAAAAGAACCGCCCACTCCCATTAAACACTGCGAATGGCGTAATCGAGCCAGTCAAACTACTTAAATAGTTATATCTATATCCATCTTTTGAAATGAATGTAAAAATATTGCTTGCTACTGTATTTAGTAATTTTTCCCAACATCTTTATATTTCTTCATTGTTTTTATTTTTTAGATTTTTTTTTATTTTCAATGCTTCAGGGAATTGTAGTTCTCGCTCTCATTAAAGCCATTAATTTGTCTTTTTGTTTGATTATTTTCCCCAAATAGTCAAATTCATATTCAAGTATTAAAATTTATTTACTTCAAATCAAAGTTTAGTCATTTTAATTTTGTAATTTTGTAATGTTTAATCATTTATTTATTTGTTTTACCCCTATGGGAAAAAATGAACAGGAAAAATACTTCTGAAACCAACGCCATTAAAAATTGGACAGGCGTCCTGAACCTGATTATACAAGGCTTTTAAGATTTACTAGTTAAATAGTGATTTAGCAACCTGACTGTAACTGTTATAGACTGTAGGTTTTGGTGGATGTGATTGAAAAGTGAACAAAAGGAAGGCATGGACAGTATCCAATCAAAACATCACTCATTCCGCTGCAGGTGTTTCCACCTCGGCAGGGATGCTGTTGAATGAAATGCCTCTAATGGTCCTCACATGTTTAGTTGTGTGTGCGTCACTCGCCGTTGCTGAGTGAGCGTTTCCTCGTTTCCATAGCAGCAGTAACGTGAGATGCTGTGGTTTTAGGACAGTTAAGTGGGTCAATGGATGGGTGGAGTGGGTCCACAGTGATGGAAAGCTTCCTAATGCTTCCTATGACTGTCGAATCATGTGGGGCCCGCTTCCTTCTCTCGCTCTTGCTCTCGTTCGCTCGTTCTGAAAGCCATGGGGCGAGTAGAAATGGTGTGAAAGGGTAAATGACGCTTGGCCCTCTGATTGTTTTGACATACGAGCCAGGCACTGACAGCTCAGTTCAGCGCTCAAGTGATTCCAGTGCAAAATAGCAGAATTTGGCTTTGACTGGATATAAACTTTTCTTTGACTGCTCTAATTGGATAAAGCAACTCCTTTTGGACTGAAATGGTTTTGGTGCTTGTCTCAGAATCGTCTCTCATTTCAACAGACTTGTGGGTTGAGAGATAATGTCGCTATGTTTCTACATAACCTGACCTTAAACAAACATGGCTCATCATCGCAGTGTTTGAGTTTTAATTATAGTAAACATGTTTTAATTTCTAATTTGATTTAATTTTCTTAATGCCGTCCAAACTGGCTTTGATTCAACGCTTGGAATTTATTTAAAAGTTACACTTAAAATAAATAAACCAGGTGACGTTGTTTTGCAGCTTATTCATCTGAATGGTGCCAAGTTGTGCTTTTTGTCTCAACGGCTTTGTTGATTATAACTGGAGTGATCGGTTTAATTTTGTATTATAAGTCTCGGGATGTTTTGCTGCTTTTTTTTTTCTTGGTTTGCAACCAGCTTACAAAATTGGCCATTGCAGATCCAATTTTTCCTGTCCAGAAATGTCTTTTATTCATTGGAAACTAGTGATGCTCTAAAATGAATTTGGCTGAAACCAAAAAATGTTTTCTGTCAGTCTTTGTTTGGAAACAACCAGTTCTGTTAATGTTATAATATATTTTAGTAATTACACTTTATCTATTTACTGTGACTCATCTGTAATGAGATATAGATCAATTTTAACAAGCTGTAGTTTGGTAAATATGGAAAAAAAAAAGTATAATTTCTTACACACAGTGCTTTTTCTCTATGTTGAAGTTTATGCAGTATTTTCAGCCAGGTGTTATGGTCTGTCGTCTCTAGTTTTTAGCTGGAAATTTTCTCACCTAACCAGTTGGTTTAAGACATTAGTCACTGAGGAGCTAATCTTTTTGGCCCAGAAACTAATGATGCACCAAAAAAAAAATGCAGCATTGAAACTGGAATTATTAAATTTATAATTAAAGTTTGTTTGGAAAAAAACAATCAGTTTTGCTAATGGCATAAAAGTAGACTCTGAAACGAGATATTGACATGATATTGACAATTTTTAACAAGCTGTTTTATAATAAATATGCTAATATTAAAAAGAAACGGAATAATTGTGTTGTTAAAAACAGAACAATTTCACATGCATGCTGCTTTTTCTACATTTCTGTATTATGCAATATTTTCAGCAAAATGCTATGATATGTTTTATGTAGTTTTGGCCACAAAATTTGTACTTATGCACCAAAATCAAACATTATGGCTGAAACTGAAAGATTAGCTTTATTTTGGTTTTATATATTGCACTTAACATACACAAATTAGTGTGACTCTACATGAGATATTGACATTTTTTAACAAGCTGTCATGTGGTAAACATGATTATATGATAAAACTTGAATAGTTTCACATGCATGCTGGGTTTTCTCCAAGATAAAGACTTCATTCACACTGCAGGTCTTAATGCTCAGATCGGATTTTTTTGCTGAAATCTGATTTTTTTTGCGCTGTTGTTCACATTGTCATTTAAATGCGACTGCCATCAGTCTCAAGTGTGAACCGTATACGGCCCTGAAGTGACCCGCATGCGCAGAAGAAGACGTGACGTCAGACGCAGCGCACTGTGTTTGCGGAAATAAAAATGGATGCTGCTCGTGTTAGCGTGTGTTTAGCAATTTTTAAGTTAATGTGCAATTGGAGCCTAAATAACGAAGTGATAAGAAGAAGAATATTAAGAAGGAGAGCACGATTTCCTCCAGCGCAGAATTGTGACGTCTGTCGCATTTCAATGACGTAAAAATCATTGGCCGTTCAGACTGAAGTCACTTTGCAAAACATCGGATATGTATCCGATTTAGGACCACATATGAAAGTGGCCTGGGACTGATTTGAAAAAAATCAGATTTGTGCTGTTTAGACTGTCATAAGAAAATCAGATATGGATCACATTTGGGCAAAAAAGTCGGATTTGGGCCACTTTAGCTTGCAGTGTGAACTAAGCCAAAATGTCTGTTATGCAATAAAAGTGTTTTAGTCCATTTTTTTTCTTGCTTTTAGCCATATTTTTGATGCATCCCTCTTGTAAACATAAGGGAACACAAGCTTTATGACTGGGCACCAGAACCATCCATCGGGTAACCAGAAAACTCATTCTTGGTAAAAGTTACATTAAAGATCTACATTAACAAACCCAATGTCCAATTCAGTTCCTCCCAGGTTTGTAAGAAGGGCCTTGGGTTGTAGTATTTAGCTCGGTGACAGCACCTTTCCAGATGCCAGTGGATGGGTTACTCAGCTGTTAGACACTTAATATCGCCTTCGGATGATTTGTATGAGTGGGCTGCTAAATGAATGGGTAGATGGCAGCTTGGGAGATGATGGAGTGCTCATTAATTCATAGTCAGCGGCCGGACGCTCTCCGCAGCCTCAGATTTTGCTGACGCAGAGCCATGATTCATATCTCAGATGGGGTCAGGATAGACGTTTAAACGGATGGCTCAGCGCTTCTCCGATTTGGACGACCAAGTGTGGCTCTCTGGGTCAGCCCACCGGCTATGCGGCGCAACTGGGCCACATGTTTCTCTGAGTTTTTAACAAGACGCCATCGGCAATCATTCGCTCACGGTACTCATTAGACAACAAGAACGTGTCTCAGATCTCGCGCTCAGTGTGCACATTGTGCCGCCAGTGCCTGGCTCTCTTTGTTGTTAGTGCTTGACCATGATCGAGCAGGTGATGCAGATGTTTTCCCAGCGTTTCCTCGCCGCATGCGGCCTCTTCCTGCAGCACAACCTGTTTTATCTCGCTCTTCTGCTAAGCGCATCCTGTGGTGTGATTCAATAGCACCGGCCGCCCATCCTTCTCCTGATGGACACACCAATAGATTCACTTATCTGCCGTTTTGACGACACTGTCATTTGTCTAGGCAATTTACGACTGCTTTGGGTTTTTCCTTAAGGCTAGATGCTACAGGCGAAAACATTGGTCAATTTTGAGATTTTGGCCTATTTTGCTTCCATAACATTTTTAGGCTAGTGTAAAGAAAGCATTTAAAATACACATTGAAGTGTTTATCATTGCACTTTATCTGTTTGCTTCTGTACATTTCAATTACAGTAGGATGTTTTCTTAAAATGAGTTTTCATCTCCACTTCAGCAGCACTTACATACACCACACTTAACAGTTTTATTCCTCTCTATATTCTGAAGGTTTTTTACTGAGGGGTTTGTTGATATGTCATTCGCTTGATATATATATGTATTTAACAATATAATGTGAAAATGTATTTTTTTTTTTTTTTTTTTTCTGGCTGTTGACAATATTTTCTGATCGATCGAGTGATTAAAAAAAAGAGATACCCAAAATCCCTTCTGTAAAAACCTTTAATCTAACCTGGCTCTATCTAATGTTCAGATTTATTTTCTGGAATTGTGTGAAAATTTGTGTATTTTTAATTAGATTACATTTATTAAACATAACGTTTCTGAAAACATGTAATGCAAAATTTATGTCTTAACCGTCTTTTTATTTTAACCGACATTTTTATATATATATATATATATATATATATATATATATATATATATATATATATATATATATATATATATATATATATATATATATACAGGGCTTGACATTAAGCATTCTCATGTGGTTGTCCTTCGGACAAGTAAATTTGTCATTTACTTGTCCGAGTATAAAAGTTATTTGCCCGGAGAGAATTTTTTTTTTTTTTTTTTTTTTAATTGAGTTATAAATATAATTATTTATTGTAGTTATACAAAACACATTTAGTTTATTTAGTTAGATTTTTCTTTTTAAATAAAGTGTGATAACACTGTTATATTTTAAAATAAAAAGGGAGTGTTAATTACAAATATAATTATTTTACATTAAACTTAAAAATAAAATGCTAATATTTACTTCTTTTTTTATATATAAATTTTCAAACTTAAATTTTTATTTTTTTAATTAGTTCAATTTAATCAGACAGTTAATATAATTAGACATTTGGGCTGTTACCAAACAAATGAAATCAGTATCAACAAAATTCATCTTTGCAATGTAGAGGAAACACAGAAGCTGCATCTGAAGTGGAATAGATATATTTACCCACTGTTTAATGCAGCTCTGAGGGACATGGAATGCTTTAAACTGCGGTTACAAATGAATAAATAATGTTTTGATTCATAAAACGTTGAATACTGATATTTGAAATTATTTAAAAAATGAAAAGATACTGTAAATGTGAAATTAAAACCACCAGTAGGTGGCATAATGTCACTGTTTATAAGTGAGTCATTGCGACTGAACCGAATCATTTAAACGGTTGATTCATTCAGGCACGAAACGCCGTCATGTTGCTCAGAGACGCAAAACAGCGCTGTGGCTGTGTTTGGAATGATTTTTGTTGGTGAAACAGAGTTTGCAGAAAGAAAGGCTTACTAAATTGCTGGATGTTGGAACTACTTATTTTGTAGTACACTCTTAAAAATAAAGGTGCTTAAAAAGGTTCTTCAAGCGATGCCATAGAAGAACCATTTTTGGTTCCACAAAGAACCATTCAGTCAAAGAACCATCTCTTTCTTATCTTTTTATAGTCTGAAGAACCTTATTCGCGACAAAGAACCTTATGTGAAACGGAAAGGTTCTTCAGATGTTAAAGGTTCTTTATGGAACCATTTAGACAAAAAGGTTCTTCTATGGCATCGTGAAGCACCTTTATTTTTAAGAGTGTAAGTCAAACGCAAAGCGGTTTTGTGTTATGTAGAGGAATTTCTCTTACATGAGGACTTTGATAGTTTTGTGCAATAAGTTTATAGTTATTAAGCCTGTTTATTTTTTATTTATATATTTTTTGGTTAGATATCTCTTTTGAAAGGCTGGTAGAAGTGACAGTCTTAATTATGGCTTCTCAATGTTCATTTTTACAGTACTTTTGACGGATATTAATCAGTACACTAAAAATAGTGTTTTAGTTGACGAAAAGGAGCAAAATTAAACCAAATATTCAAATTTTATTTATGAAAATATTGGTAACACTTTACATAAAGCCTTTATGTATAATACATTATGAAGGTGTTTATAATCTAGGTTGTAGTAATTGTAACCAAAGATAAAATGATTATAATATGTGAAGGTTTGTTTGTCATGTGTTTTAATGCATAATGCATAATACGTAAATGAGTATCATTATAACTGTATTACAACTGTGGTTAGAAGTTTTCATGAGAAAATATAATGCATTATAAGGTGCATTACAAGACACAATTAGTGCATTCAAAATAAATTTATAATGCATTATATTTCAAGCGTTTAAGTAAAGTGTTACCAAATATTCATATTTGTTTTTCATATTTATTTTCATATTTATATTTATGGTTTAAAGTCAGGCATTATTAATTTTCATTGGATTATTCTGGACAAAAATGTTGGAAAACATTATCATAATTTTGATTTAATAAATTAAATTATAATAATTTAATGATTATAATAAAACATATTATAATTTTGTTGTCAACAGTATGCTTTAACTAAAATTATTTAATTATTATTATTATTATTATTTAATGTCATCATTATTGTTTATGGAATCAAGAAATGTGTCATTAACAAATATTTAATTTTAAATGACAAAATTAACACTAGGACTTCCTTTACACAGTGTAGTAGCCACTCAAATGATCCACTGACAAGTTGTTTATGATATAAATAAGCAGATTGATAGCCGTAGTCAAATAAAATGTGATCCCTATAAATGCAGAAACGCACCCCTAAGTGTTTTTCGCTTGCAGTATCGTAATGTCTCTCAGTAACGTCCTGTATTATGCCATATAATTGGCTGTTTCTGACCGTCCTCCATTCGTCTGTTTGTGTGTTAGTAGCTGTAATCTGTGCAGAGTATTGCAAATGATGGAGGGCTGCAGCGTTTGGGTTTTGGGAGTCCCAGTACGTTTTACTAGTCTATTCACATCTTCTCTCTTCAGCAAGCCGGTCTGTCATGACATTCCCATTTTGTTGTCTTTGCGCCGTGATAAGAGTGCACTCGCTGATGCCGACGGTTGAGATGTGCTGTCTGATGGCTGTTATCAGATCCGTGAGGAAAGGCTGAGGAGAAAATGCAACAGCTATGATATTGAACAAATTCAAGGTGCTTTTGATTTGTTTTTATTAGTGTGAAGGCTAGAATTAAAACTATAGCATGTTTAGTAGGTGTTGTGATTCTTGCAATATTCCTTCCATCTATCCATTTTTTTTATTTTTATTATTGATTCTGTTATTTTATTTATTATTTATTCTTTTTCATTTAATTTTTTTTAATTCTTTATTTTTCCTTATTTTCCTTATTTGTTTTTTCTTTCATTTCTTTTTTTAATTTATTTATGTGTGCATTCATATAATTTTCTACTTTTAAATGAAAGATTATACCGGTTGCCTACATTAACACAAAATTTGATATTGTTTTAGTAAGAATGGTATTAAAACCTTTATTTATTTATTTTTTTTTTGCATTATAACATCTGTTGTATGTTAATCGTGCTGTAGCACACAGTAGACCCATTTATTGTGCTGTGCTTTACAAGCAAATTTAGAATCATTGCTTTTGTCTGGTGCAGTGCATTTCTCTGTATTCCCTGTACTAACATATTTATGTCCTCTGGCGTTTTATTATACATTTGTAAAACAGGCTTCTGAAAGCAGCAGAAGATAGCGTGCAAGGACATCCAATGACATAATTTAGTCGCTTAGCGGTATTTCAACAACAGCTTTATTTTCAATAACAAGCATGATTTACAACCCGACCGGTGAGCATTCAGAGGTTATTCACACGCCTGTGTCTGTTTAAGCCAATAACCAGTTTCTAACAGGAAGGCGTGGAAAGGTCAACCTGAACCAGTAGCGACATCATTAATCTAATTGACTCCGCAAAAGTATATTAATTTGCACCTGATGCTTTTAATTTGTCTTTCCGAGCCTAAACCAAACAAATGCATCACATTAATCCTCATCATGGTCGGATCAGCGAGTGTCTCTCGTGAATTGTCGAACACTTCACAGATTGAACCAGACAATGGAGGCGGCTGACCTTGAGTGACCTCAGTGGATGCCACAGCCTCCCTCGTTCCATCGGTCCTACAGCTCTATCGTACAGAACATTTCACGCTATTCTGCTTAGACTCCATCCCGAGAGAGATAAGAATACGGTGAAAGGTGCATGAAAAGTCCGTGAGACTTGAGAGATACAGTATCAAGTATCAAGCTCCGTCTCTCTTAGACGCAGTGAAACATTCTTCATGGTGACTTAGTGTGGTGTCAAACTGGTGCAGAAGATGTTGCTTTTCTTTGAGGACTGTCCTCACAGCAATGCTTTTGTTGCAGGATCTTGCAAATGTGGCGTTTATTGGAATGGTTCACCCAAAAAATAAAAATTCTGTCATTTATACACCATCATGCCGCTTTTCTTCTTTTGTAGAACATAAAAGGGGTTTGAATGTTTAAATATGGCACGTCACGGCTGGTTTGAGATCAGTGGAGATCGATCATGAGAACTGACTTTTGATGTCAAACCTGTCATAGGAATCATATGACTGTGAAGCAGTTTTATGACTTTGAAAGACTTGTAATATGGTGCATATGAGCTCCGTTTATAATACTTTTAAGGTGCTTTTATTGTCGTTTTTTTGGAGCTCAGCATCAATTCTTATTCACTTTTGTTGTGTGGAAAAGAGAAGCCAGCACATTCTGCAGAATACTTCCTTTTGCCTTTTACAAAAGATAGAAAATTTGACAGGTTTGGAGCCACACGAGGCTGAGTAAATAATGACAGTTTTCATTTTTCAATGGTTGACTCTTCAATTTTCTATTCCATGTGGGTTTTCTGATTAAAGCTCAACAATAAGGAAGGATATGAAGGTCTGAGTCAATGAGAAAGTTTTGTTGGCTTTGTAGATTACTTTTTACACCTTGCAAACTTTAAATGTTTGTCTTTCTGTGATGTAATCAAAATTATTATTTCAAATTCTGCTCATTTGTCTTCAAGAATGTTATCTTGGTTTTTTCAAAAATGGTAAAAATTGCCTAAAAGTCATAGACAGCATCATTTGGCAAAGCATGAAATGTTTTGAATTAAAACACAAATTGCAATGAATAATCTGTATATTTTCTTTTTGTAAAGAAAAAAATGGAAAGGAAAATATACTAATAGTATCAAGCAGATATAACAAATAAATAGTTAAAGTGTGTAAAATTCCTTCTTTTTTTGGTGTGGCCTGTAAAATCATTGCCAGGGCAAGTAAAAACAACTGGCTGAAAAAATCCTTATTAAGCCCTGCTGACAGAGTGTTTCTTGTGTGAGACCTTAAATGTGAATTTTGAATTGGGTAACATGTAAAACGATCCTCTTCAAAACGTCTGTCTCACTTGGGTTGTGGTCTGGTGTAATTTACCACCACTCCCAAGATAAGTTAGCTGCCCTCTGATCCAAAGGAAGTTGGGGTGGATGCCAAAAGAATCAGAGTAATGTGTTTCCTGTTCCTGATGTGTAGTGCGAGAGCTCTCACGATAACAGATGTCGTATTTCCAAACAATCTATATTCATCTTGCATGTATTTTCAGCTCTTTTTCTCTCATGCAGCCATTGAAACGGCTGCCAGCTGGCGCTTTAAAAAGGATGAAAATTAAATTTTTGCTCCCTTTTACAATGAACACTAAAGCACGGTTTTGGACACCACCCAATCTTCTAGTACAAACCAATACATACGATCAGAGGATATTAACAGCGACTGTGGTATCAGGAAGCATTGATCCAGGTGGCCCAATCGACAGCCAAACGGAAACTCTGACACTGTTTATTCTAGTTCAACCCACAAATCAAGTCTGATTCCATGAAAACCTTGTTCGAAGACATTAGCATTCACTAAATGCACACACTATTTCCCAAAGCATCTGGTTTATCTGCAGCTGAAATTGACTTTCTTCTTCTCGAGACTCCCAGCCAGGCCATGTTCACAGACCTGAGCTTTCACATCTCAGATTGGACGCCCTCTTGGTTTCCACAGGGACCCGAGGATCAACTGTAATTAACCCTCTGGGGTTGACAAACGTGGCGGCGCGTTTTGTTGCATTTTTTTTTGAAAGCCCCTAAAGGAACTTAAATTACTCCGTAAGTTTTAACCGCACAGATAAGAGCAATACATCAATCGAATCTGTAAAGGGTCTACTTTTATTTGTATACACATAATAACAAAACTTTGTGCTTTTATAAAATAAAGAAAATAAACAGGGTGCACTGTCTGCCTGCTAGGTCTGCTTGATCTTCATTTAGAAACGCGTCATTAAAATGAACTGAAACTATATTCTGTCAAAGTAATCTATATGAAACCAACGCGATGTCCAATCTTTCACGTCTCTCTTCATTATCTCTAATGCAACCACGCCCTCGCGCTGAGCATGCTATAGATATTATAATCGTCCACGTGAAGCGCGCGGTATGTAAACGCCCACATCACAGCAAACAAAGCAGGAGACTTTACTTCAAGTTCATCTCGGCTACTGTTCGCTTCGTGCTGAGAGGAATAAGACAGAATTCACCTCAGAAAAAGACGCGCTGTGACAAATAAGACCGAATTTACCTCACGCTGAGAGGAATAAACTTTAGATTACCCCAGAAAAGAAGAATGCAGCGGCTTGAAGAAGAATCCAGCGGAGATCATTTACATGAGTAAGTCTTTTTTATTTATTTATTTATTTATTTATTTATTATTTAACTACTTGTATTAGTTTTCACATAACTTGTACACATTTTACTAGTTAGACTTTTTCCAGAAAGGCATACGCGTGTCAGTTTTGTGTTCGCTGGAAAATCATACTGAGTAAGTGGACAGTATAGTGTATAGTAATTGTACTTTTATTATGCCTATATGGTAATATTATTTGTGGTTGGTAGTCTTAAAATATAGTTTCTTTGTTATTGGTATTCTGTTTTCTCATCAAGTAGGCCTATGCATACTAAGGTACTGTGAAAAATAAATGCTAACGATTGTTTATAACATTCTTTTAGGACTGTGAATACATACTCTCGCCTTCACCTGCATCTCACACAGGAAGGGGACGCAGGTCTCATTCAGTTTTTTTTTTACAGAGTAACTGTGCTTTCACTATTTTACAGATGTTGCTTTCATTTGATTTATTTACTGTATGGTAAAATGTGTGCTATGTGGTATTTGTGTTCTTTTTTTCTATAAATTAGTACTAGTATCAGTGACCATCACAATAATGTTAATAATGTTGTTTATTTGTTTAAACAGCATGCTTACTTTTTTTATTTCAGATGTGAGAATAACAGTGCAAAATAACCTGTTGCAAAGAGAGCCAAAGCAAATAAGCAGCCCACTCGGGCTCATGGAACAATATAAATATACACAACATAAACATAACAAACATAAACACATAAACAATATACACTTTGGAAATGCCAGGTATGTGATGTTCATTTGTATATTTCAACATGACACACTACCAGTCAAAAGTTTTTGAACAGTAAGATTTTTAATGTTTTTGTAAAGAATTCTCTTCTGCTCACCAAGCCTGCATTTATTTGATCCAAAATACATAAAGTTGTATTTGCTACAGCAGTAATATTGTGAAATATTTTTACTATTTAAAATAATTGCTTTCCATTTGAATATATTTTAAAATGTGATTTATTCCTGTGATCAAAGCTGCATTTTCAGCATCATTACTCCAGTCTTACTCCAAGTGTAACAATATACACTATACCATTCAAAAGCTTGGAGTCAGTATATATAGAAATTAACACTTTTATTTAGCACACAAGTGATGATAAAGACATTTATCATGTTACAAACGATGCTGTTCTTCTGAACTTTCTATTCATCAAAAAACCTGAAAAAATTCTTCTCAGCTCTTTTCAACAACAACAACAATAATAATAATAATAATAATAATAATAATAATAATAATAATAATAAATGTTTTTTGGGCAGCAAATCAGAATATTAGAATGATTTCTGAAGGATCATGTGACTGGAGTAAAAATGCTAAAAATTCAGCTTTGATTGCCCCTAATAAACTGTTTAACTGCACTCGCAAGTGAATCTCAAGTTATTTTGTGTGATGGCTAAATATATTCTAAATAAACTACAAACAAAAAATATATAAATTTATTTTGTCCTCACATTCTTTCTTGTAACTCTTCCCTCTCAGTCACATACCTGACTGAATGGCTCATTATGCAGCTCATTATGCTGGCCTTTGTCTTCTCAGGTGTGAATAACTGCATTATGTAGGGTAATTAACGCCCTCTCGCATATGCCCTTTCTACCTGAAAAAGTGTCTTAGACAACTTAAATCAATACATTGTTTTCTGTGAGCAAATAAACAAGATGATTTTCACATAATTTTGAACCAAAAATTCTAGGCTAAAAGATCCAGTTCTCAAAAGTCTTGTGAATAAATGTTCTGTATGTTATGGCCTTATTTCAGTGACTTCAAAATATTAGTTTTTCACTAACCACGCATAAACGTTGCTTTCTCAAAAACACAATCATAATACATAAATGCTCCTAACATATTATTGTAGCCCAGTTTGTGCTGATTACAGTGTTATTAGACTTTAGCCATTTATATGTTTATAAGCAACTTAAAAAAGCACAAATGTCAGGGCATGTCAAAAGTTCTCCAGGCCCCCAAACAACCTCAGACCCCAGAGGGTTAAGTACAACCTCACTGTAGCTGCTTTGTACAGGTTTCTGTACTCTGAAGAAGTTCAGTCTGAAATCTCCTACATTACTGAAATGAATATAAACGTTGTACGTTGCTAGAGAGTGGAAATGCAGCTAAACTGTCTGAGAAGCACCTTGCCACTCCTTCCCATCTGTTACCGTTATGTGAGTCAGAGCAGACTGCATAAATGTCAGGATAATTGACTGTTGTGTCAAGTTGATGATGTAATCAGCTGTGAAATTTTAATCTGCCTAATAAGCACTTCTGCATGGAGAGTCTTGCAAACGCTATACCTTTCTCTGTTCCCTTTATGGGTGTTCTTGTTAAAGGTATAGTTAACCCAAAAATGAAAATTCTGTCATTAATTACTCATCCTCATGTCGTTCCAAACCCGTAAGACCTTCGTTCATCTTCGGAACACAAATTAAAATATTTTTGAAGAAATTTGAGAGCTTTCCAGAAAGGCAGTGAGGACATTGTTAAAATAGTCCATGTGACATCAGTGGTTCAACCTTAATTTTATAAAAGCTACGAGAATACTTTTTGTGTGCAAAGAAAACAAAAATATCATCACATGGACTATTTTAAGGATGTCCTCATTGCCTTTCTGGAAAGCTCTCAGATTTCTTCAAAAATATCTTAATTTGTGTTCTGAAGATGAACAAAGGTCTTACGGCTTTGGAATGACTTGAGGGAGAGTGATTAATGACAGAATTTTAATTTTTGGGTTGAAGTATCCCTTTAACCCTTGAGTGAACCTGTTTGATGAGTGAACCCGTACCATCTTGTTCAGTTGACAGCAAAGAATGGGATGAAACCCACGGCCATGGCAAAACAACACCAGCTCCAGGATCTTTTCCAGAGAACAACAAATCTCTCTGCCAGAACTCGCACATGACCTTACAGCGGAGTCATGTGCCTACCGCAGCAAAACAGCTGATGCAGACCAAGTCCGTTTTGGCTGGCTTTAATGTCAAGCACTTCCCTCCTGCTTCCAGATTTCCAAATAGTGTTTCTGTGGCTCGGTGGTAGAGCATTGCGTTAGCAGCGTGAAAGGGCGTGGGTTCAGTTCCCAGGGAACACACATACTGATAAAAAAATCTACAGCCTGAATGCACTGTAAATGCATAAATGTAAATAGTCCCCTCTTCTAGTAATTCCCACCACTTCCTGTTTGGCACTCCATTCCCATCGGACTTTAATAACGAGAGAAGCCAACTGAGGCATATTTGTGGGTTCCTGCACATACAAGAGGATGCATTAGCTGTGATGCAGCTATCCATGTGAGACTCATAAATTTCTCCAGAAGGCATTCTTCCAGCTCCGAGTACTAGATTTCATCCAATCAGTTGGCCTGCTCCAGAGAATGTCATTGTGTTTATTTTTGCCAGTGCTGAAGAACAGGCAAAGGATAGATGGGTAACGGAATATACTGCAAGGATTAGATGATCAGGGGATGTTGGCTGATTTATGGATTCATAATCCCAATGTTGGCAACAAGGTTTTTTAGCTTTGTATGGGAATTTTCTAAAGCACTCTTGTGATGCTCTCAATCGCCAGTGTATCTGCTGCCACCAAAACCCAGAATTTTGTAGGATTGTCCTCCTCTGTAGCTGAAAAGGCTGAGTGTGACCACTGTCACTGCATGCGCTGTTTTGAATCCAAAATGCATGCAAATGTTGCCATTCTCTAATCCGACAATAAAAACGAGTCACAGCTCATCCAAAAAAATCTGACCTCTTTTGCATACTTTAGAAACATGCAATCCTTCCACTTAAACTCAACGTACTCATCGGCAACTGAAGTAAACAGTAAAATCTTTTGATTCCAATCTTAAAGTGTTTTCCCAGAAAAAGGGATGTCCCATCGTAACGCCGCCTCTGATCTTGACAAATGTGGCCACCCTAACATTAATCTCTCCTAGTAGATAATCCCATGCTTAATCCCATCTTTGCAGTATGCAGAGGGTGGCATGATAGCACCATTTACTGATCCACATCCCTGGTTGTCCGACACTACGAGAGCTTTTACATTCACAGGAGCGGTGTGGATGCGACCCCGGCGCTAATATGAAGCAGATGTGCTGGTAAGGTGGTGTGGAGGCATGATCTTTTAATTGCATTGAGGTCTAGTAGATTACCGTGAGCTCAGCACGAATGTGCACTGCATTTGCGTCGATCTCCTTAAGACGTTCTGTTAAGTTGATGGATGGCGATGTGGTCTTGTGTGGCCTCACTTGTTTAAAATAAAATCTAAACTTGGTAGCTTAGTCTGTTGCTGATAGCTCAAATGCTTGACTCTAATGAAGTGTTCATGGCGAGTTGCTGCTCCTTTAAACTGGAGTAATGAGATTTGCTGAATTACTGTCTTAATCACGGACTGAATGGCAAATAGGGGAGGAGATGTTTATAATGATGTGATTTACAGCTCTTTCATGAACCCCCGTCTGTCTTTCCTAGCCCCCTTTTCTATTTACCCTCAACATTTTTTTTCTACTTGATTTAATTAGAATTTTCAGGCTACATGAATTACTGTCAGGTTGTGGTTGAACAACAAATTAGAGGGAGTGTGCAAGATGCCTACATCTCTGATGAGAATGCGAAGTTTCAAGGTCATGCTAACACTTGACAGATCTCACTTTGGAGCTGCTTGGTGTTTGCTAAGATGTTCTACATGGGTATTGCTTGGGCATTGCTAGTACTTGGGCATTGCTAGTACTACTTATACTTTTAAAAATACTTGCTTAAAAATGTAATACTTAGTAATAGAGGCGTTTTTGTATCCCTAAACTAAACCAGTCTTTTAGTAAGAGTACAGTAAGTTTCACAAACCTGAAATATACAAAACGTCATTTTGAGAGAGACATCACTGAAAGTATAAGTTGATTGATTAAAAGAACCGACCTAAAGAGTCATTTGTTCAGAAATCGGACTATTCTTATTACTCTTGCTTGTTGTTTTTGCATGCAGCCTGCATTGACAAACGTGTGGTTCTTTTTATCCTACCAAATTCAATTTGAACCTTAAGTAAATCATCTCTTCTTTCTCAGTGTAGATCTGGAGAAAACTAGTGCAGGAAACTCTATATAATATAGTGAGCCATGCCCTTGGGTGATTTTTAGATTATTTACGCAGCAAGTTGTGAAACCTATACTACTTTTAAGCTAAGTTGGCTCTGGCTTATGCGTAAGTCTTAGTTAGACGTGCTGTGGATCGCTGTGTGAAGTTAAGAGAAATTATGTTGAATACTGTCGCACATACTCACCTGGAGGCTCTCCAGAGGTCTGTCAGATCTTCCTAACTCTTGAATTACCCCCAAAACTTCCACACACACCCACAATCCCCCTTTTCATCCAGGGGATGACTCATTCTCCCCGTGGCACCATGCAATGACCTCACCTCCAGCGGAGAACATCATCAAAGCACGTGTATGGAACCCCAGTAACGATTCCCGCTTAAATATTTCACCACGTGCACTGCGCCAGCCTCATTAAAGCACATCAGATCTGCACCCAGCAACGTCTCGCCTAGTCTTGCCAAGCGCTGCACTGCATATTAATGTCGGGACTACAAAACACCATTTACCCAAGAAGTTTTGCCAAGCAAGACCAGTTCCACCGTGACCACGCTGTGTCACGAAGCCAAAGGGGTCACGGTCTGGATTAGCATTTTTCTCTTTAGCCAAACAAGAAAAAGAGGGGACGCCGGTGTATAGGACATGCCATTTCTGTTAATCTGATCTGAATCTCTCAGGTTCTCTATCCCACACTATGCGCTTATGTGATTACTTTAAAGGGCTATAGCGTCAAAACACAAGCAGATTTGCAGGCCTAGCATATGTGACGGTGGTTTACAGGCAATTTGCATGGAGCTGTCTTGCGTTGTTCATGGAAACCTTCTCCCGGTTTGAAAGTTTTAGGAATATCAGCAATATTGCATTTCTAGCATGCAGCTCTGGACTCTCATAGCTCAAATAAAAAGTTGGGCAGTGTTCAGATGTTTGATGTGGTAATTGCCACCATACTTTCATTTGGCTCTCAGAAAATGCCACTATGTGAGGCGACTCTGACTTCCCCGAGCTGTGAATAAACCGCATACGTGTAACACTGATTCAGTTTGTATTGATCAGTAAGGTGTGTTCTGGCTCTGATGTCCATTTGCCTTGCACCTTGTTAGTCAGTATATGAAACAGCTAGTCTGCTGTTGCATGTTCAAACACTTTGCAGTCACACAGGAAGAAGTCTGGATGAAATCTCAGTCATTTCCTTTTTTTCTTTGAGGCCTTGCCTCACAGCAGGCTTTTTTTTTACTCTATTAATAATTCACCTACCAGTTTTTATAATCATCCTGCATAGTTAAATGCCTTTTAGAGACATTAAAACATGGATGTTGCTCTTAAAAGTTGGGTGGTACTTAATTGGTAATGGCTGTATGAATTTGTAAAACCAGTCTGGAGTAGTAGGTGTCTACAGTTGTAATGTGGCTGGTTTGCGGTGAGGTGCATTGCTGTAGTTGAGTATTGACTCATCTGTGAGTGGCAGGGTCAACAGCATGAGGTCTCTTTTTGGTTAGGTGTAGTGAATCACTAATAGTTAAGCCTTTAGGAGAAGACATCTCTGTTATAGCAGAATAAACTATTAGCCTACTTTGTCTGTTATTATTATGATACATTGAATTGCCATAAGTATGTGCAGGTGGTGGTATGATAAGTGACTATCTATGGGTGAGTCTTTGAATCATTTATTCAATAGATTTGTTTAAAAATACTGACATTCATTCTTTCCTTTTGTTCATAAGCACTGATTCATTCAAAATCAAATCAAGTAACTGTATTTGAGTGAATCAGTGAAACCTGCATGAACAAATTGGTTGTGTTTGTATTGATCGTTGAATTATTCATTCAACCAATTCGTTCAACACCACCATTCATTCAGGAGTGAAACAAGTGTCCATTTGTGAATCACTGAATGATTCATTCAGCTCATTTGTTCACAAAAACTGATTTGTTTAAAATTGAATCAAATGTATAAGTTCATGAGTCATTGATTAATTCTCAACTGGTTTCTTCAACAACAGTGATTTGTTCAGGAACGAATAAGGTTACAGTATTTGAGTGAATCATTGATTCATTCACTCAATTGATTTGTTCAACAGCAATGAGTCATTCAGGAACAAATCAGGGGACCGTGTGAGTGATTGAATTCACTCAGAAAATCACTCTCCTAATTTGTTCAACAGCATTTCGATTCATTCGAGCGAATCCAGTGACCTTTATAAGTGAATCATTGAATGATTCATTCAGCTCGTTCATGATTGAATTTTGAATAAATAAGTATTTTTCAGTGAATCTTTGAATCATTCATTAAACCATTTTGTTCAACACCACTAATTCATTCAGGAATTAAGTAGCTGTGTTTATGAGTGAATCACTGAATTGAGCGACTGTAGCTGGATTCAACACAACATGCTAGCTTTTTGAATACAAAAGTATTGAGTTGCATGCTATTCTAGTCATTGCAGGTGCTGTGTCTTTTGTATGTGTGCATGTCTAAACATGCATCTTGTTGTTCGACAGCAGATCTCGCGGTTCCTCCAGACGATCTTCTGTTAATGCGCGGCTCAGCCCAGGACTGCCTTGTGCTAATGAGGTTACCTAACGTGCTAAACCCATTTGGTTCGAGGTGATAAAAGCGGATAGAAAAGAGGATGAACAGAGCATAGGAGCCGATGGACAACCTGGGCTTGGTTCGGGGCCAGAAATCCTCCCGCTGGGCGGTTTTTCACACAGCTGAGCGCTGGATCCGGCCCTGTTTGTGGCGGAAGGCCCAGTCTGTTAGCAGAATCAAGCCTGTGTCGTTAATCGCTCTCTGCAGGGTCAAATTTAACAGCATTTTACTAGTGAAATGCTTTTGGGGCTCCTTAATGCATTTATATTTAACACTGTTTTAATTGTTTAAATGACAGCTAGCCACTTAGCCGCTCATTAAGCTGGAAATGTCAGTGTCAAACATGTCAGTTGCAATATATTTGATCATGGTGATGGAGATAAATAAACACATCTCTTAGCTTGTATCCACTGATGCAGTAAATCAAGTCAGTCTAACCAGTGATTGCTTTGCAGGGTTAGTTGATGCCGGGTTGCATTTTCTGCCCATTTTGTTGCTACTGTTGTTAAATATCTTCAATTATGAACATGCTTTTGATAAATAATGAGATTTTATGTCATTTCTTATTCTTTTTAATTGTTAGAGGTTTCCCATATTGTCTTGTGATGAGCACAGTTGTTGTCTGATGTAAATAATTGTTAGCTTAATAGGCCTAAATAATAAATTAAGAAGGAGACAGAGAATCAGAAAGCCACTGTGAGCCAATAATTTTGTTTTTGCAATGGCAAGGTCTGTTTTTGGCAATCACAAGGTCTGTTTTGAATGTAGAAAATCTCACTGTCCCTCTGTGACCTTAACTAGCTAGTCTTGTTGACCTGATAGTCTGTGCTATTGTGTTGACGTCCGAGTCTATAACCTTGGTGGTATTGTTTGGTATAGCCTGTTTGCTTCAAATATTAGGCCTTTCTTCAACTTGGCATGCATTTATACCTTTATTCTGAAAACGGGGGTAGATGATTATAAAAATTAGCAATTTTATTTAATTACATTTTTGTCTACATTTTGTTTGTTTTATTTTGTGTATTTTAATTTTATCTTGGCTATATTTTTAAGTTGAATGAAAACAATTTATGAAAACCAAAAAAAAAAAAAAATTATTTGCATATTTGTGAGACATGATCTAAAATAAAATTTATGTATTTATACAACTCTAAATACATCCAGCTCTATTTTATTTTATTTTTCACTTTTTTATCATTTTTGAACACACCAAACATTTTGTGGTGGAAATGATTGTCAAAATGTGTCTAAAAAATTAACAAATAGTTTTCACACAAATATGGAAATGATTAATCATTTTTCCTATTATTATTATTATTATTATTATTATTATTATTGTTATTATTATTATTATTATTATTATTAATAATGTCTGGGTTTGGGACAAAGGTAAAGCAATACATTCTGTACATAACAGACTTTTGATATGATATTAATGATTACAGGTGTTGTAAAAAGTTTCCAGAGTAGTTTTAATGTGACCTTACATAAGGAGGAGGAGGAAGGAGTGTTAATTAATTTATTTTAGTAAAAAAAAATCCACCCCTTAGGCATAATATTGCACGTAGTTGAAGAAAAACCTGTGTTTTTTGCTTATTTGTGTTTGTACGCTGCTCTGGATATGCATGCTCGACTGCTGGAAATGAGATCTGCTTGAAGAACTATGCAAACTAAGGAAAAGTTAATTACCTCTCACCAAAGCAGCAGTTATAATAGTCTGTGGAAACAGTCCCTGTTAGCTGATTTTTCCTGAAATGAGTTGAAAAGACATCAGCGTTCATGGTGACAAAAATAATTGTGAAATCTTAGGCAGAAATGGAGCAGAGATAATTTTAGCGCTAAGCAATGTCACCTGACCACCGCGACTCTGGGGAACTTATTACAGCGAAAGCGTAACACTTACAGATGATTGTCAGAAATACAAATAACAGAACAGAGCTGCAAGCTGCAAGCTTAAATCTTCTAGAGCCATTGCCAGCGGCTTGCGTCTGACATTAGAATTTTTTTATGATACAGACTGCAGTGATACCAAGGTTTCAATAGTCGACAGTAAAATTGCACAGTTCCCAATATAAACTTTAATATCTCAGCAATCAAACATGCCATTGAGCACTGCTTGCTTTAAAAAGTAACAAAAAAAAAAAAAGTTAAAGTGAGTGGTTTTCTCTTTTTCTTGTAGGTACTGTTGTGATTAATATTGTTAATATTACTATTATTATTTGATTAGAATGGTATTGGTGTTGAGAATTGTGTAAATTCACAGGTGATGATAATGATAATAATAATAATAATAATAATATGAATTATAATTATTATAATTATATTAATAGTAGTAGTAGTAGTAGTAGTAGTAGTAGTAGTATTTTTATAGTAGTAATTTTATTCATTTTAATATTTTTTTTCTTGTAATCTATTTTTCTATTGTTATTATTCATTACTTTAGTTTATTAGTTTTTATTGTTTATTGTTCTTTTATTATTTAAATATTATTATTTATTTCAATATTCAATTTAACTTTGGTGTAGATATTATTTTACAATAATAATAATAACAATAATAATAATTTTTATTACTATAATTATTTAATTTAAATTTTTTAATGAAATTGTTCTATTATTTATTATTATAGATTATTATTATTTGCTGTGCCATCAATTTTATTGAAAATCATGCAGTTTCACGGGCGTTTGTTTACTGAATAATAATAATAATAATAATAATAATAATAATAATAATAATAATAATTTATTTATTTCTATTTATTATTTTTGAATATTTTAACTTTTTTTGATAATTGTTCAATTATTTTAATTTTATTATTTATTTTAATATTTTATTTAACTTTTTTTTTTAAATTTTATACCAATACTTTTGATATCTGATTGCCAATGACTCTTTCAAGTTCAAGCTCAGACCTACCAGTTTCCTTTCCATTTTTCCCATTTTCTGTCTTCCTCCCACACACTGTCTGCTGCTCGTCTCCTCAGTCCTGGCCCGAACACATGGGGTTGTATATTTTGGCCCAGATTGTTTGCGATCGCTCCAGTCGTGTTGTGGCGGGGAGCCGTAAAGCACAAGCAGCTCCTTCAGATGCACTTAATGAATACAGCGGCCAGTTTCAAACCAATAAAGCCTCACGCATCTGAGGCGTCTTTGATTTCTAGCTCGCCGCAGCTAGATTGAGAAATTCCTCCTCTAATCTGCTGTAACTTCATAAAGGCCAGCATTGATCTTTTGGACAGATTATAGGGTGAGTTGGCTTCTCGAGGGGCTTCGTCCTAATGATCTCATCAATGCGCTCTTTTATTGCATCTGGTGCTGCAGTGTGTAGAGTTCGCATGTGTTTTCCCTCCAGGCTTTCTGTAGAAGTTTTGATGCTTTGTTTAATGAGCGTGCGCTCATGCGTGTGAGTTTAAAGCGTGTGTATCTTTATGCTGTAATAACCAGAGGCAAGAATGCCACAGATCCCCAGATTAAAAGCCTTTTAGACAGATCTGCTTGTCGGATGATTTTAAAACCTGTGGTTGGACCGCTGGGGCTGAATATCCACTCATTCACGGGCCAGTGGCGTCTCAAGCGCTCAAAACTTGCTTGCGGTTAAAGTTGCCCATTCCTGGTCTTATTGTGCACAATTTATCCATGCATTCAAATAAAAAACCGTCTGTATGGAATCAGAGATTTATGTAATGATTTAAAGTAATCATTAGGCTACTCATTTGGCAAAGAGAATCAGTTCTAACAAGCAAATTGTAAACAGTTTGCACCACAGTTTTTAATGTGTTTGGCTTCTGTTCACAGTTGCACATGAAATTAAATGCTGAAGACTAAAACCTGACACCCAAAGACATTTTAGTACCCAAGTGAAAAGAACTGCTGGTAATTTGCAGTTATTTTGGATTTGCTAGAGCTTTTGCTGCTTCCTTGAAATGTAGGCGGTAGGGCTACGTGATTTGGGGGAAAAAAATCCAAGTGATTTTATTTTTAAATGCTTTTTTTTTTTTTTTTTTTTAAATAAGTTTCAGGTTTTCTGTGGTCGTTTGCAGGGCTGCACAAATAATAACAACAACAACAAAAACAAAAACAACAATAATAATAATTATAAATTAATAAATAAAAGAATTTGCAAAGCTAATTCATTGTACAGAACAAATACAATTATAATACTTTATAAATTTAAAAATAAAATAAAATTTGTAAAATTGACCTAGAGTATCTCTTCGTTTTCATTTTTCTTTTAGTGGACAACTACAAGGAGCTCTTTAAGGGTCTTAAGACCTCCTTTGTTTTTTGTTTTTTTGTTTTGTTTTGATTTTTTGTGAAACAACATGCAGTGTTTATATTTTTATTTTATTTTTATTTATTTTATTATATTTTATTTTAATCTGGCAGCCCTAGTAGAAGGATGGTGTAACAAAAAAAAATGTGTGTATATATATATATATATATATATATATATATATATGTATGAAATTTCTTCATTTTCATTTTAGTGGAAAACCTCTTAAGGCTAAAGCCCCTTAAGGCTTCTCTTCTCTCCTCTTTATTTTTATTTTACTTTACTTTACTTTACTTTATTATTGTATTTAATTTTATTTTATTTTGCAATCAAAAGCCGTGACAAAACAAATGTTCAACCATTAGAATTAAATGTGGACAAAATGTAAATAAGAGATTTAGATGCATCTGCATCTAGTCCTTTATAAAACACAATTCTCAGCTTAATCACAATTCCAGTATCGAGGGAAATAACCACAACGTCGCTCAACCACAGTAAGATCTATTAAATATCATTCACCCTTTTCAACCCTCGTTTCGTCTGTCTTTGTGTGCTAATGAGCCTGTGATAGTCTGGCAGGCGGTGACATGTTCAGGATAGGGATGGTCAGGGTGGTTGACTGGGCGATTAGTGAGAATGAGTTGTTTTTGGAGGAGTCACTTCTGGGAGAGGGTGTTGGCACACTTTAGCACATAACGGTTTAGCAATAACTAGTCACTCTAGAGACGTCTGTTCACTGCCTACTGCTGAATCAATGCGCTTTTGTAATATTCATCGCTTTCAACATATTTTGAGACATTCCCATTGTTTGTTTGTTTTTTTTGTTGTTTTTTTTTTGCCATAGAAGCTTGTTTAGTAAGCAACATGTAGGTTTCTGTTGAACATCATCCTAGCTTAGTGCAATCACAAGGCTTTTTAGGGTCCTATGAAATCAGTTTTATTTATTTTTCCCAAATACGTTATTTTTTTATTTATTTTTTTACTACGTATTTCAGCTGAAACAGAATATTGAGGGCATAGTTTTATTTTTGCACTCCTCCTCTCTGTCTCTCACTCATAGCAATCTAACGGTTGGAGGGGTGTGTTTAAGGATATTCTGCCAAGCCATCAAACTGACGTCATCAGAGAAGCAATGCCATTCCAGAGCGGAAGCAAATGTTCAGATTTTGACTAAAGATTACCAAGACAATTTTTTTCAGCAGATTAACTTGCACAGATGAATTGCTCACATCAAGACTAGCAATGTGCACTAGCAAAGTAAATAAAGTCAATTTTGATTTCATGCAGACTTTAATTTTTTTTTTTTTTTTTCAGCAATAATTATTTTTTCCATTCCTTTTTTTCAGTTTTAAATTAAATATTAGTACATCCAGATGATGATAATAATAATAATAATAATAATAATAATAATAATAATAATAATAAAATATTATTATTATTACTTTGATATGTACATTTTACTGTACAATGTATTTCTGTCATAATTTAAAGCTAAACCAAACTTTTATTTTGATGGATTTTAGATTCTGAAGTTTAGATTCTGTCCGTGTTTTCCGAATCATAGGGCCCCAGCTTCTTCGTAGTGGTTTAGACTAGTCAAATGTGAAGATATGTATGTGTTTTAGCCCACATAAGGTCTCAAGGCTCGTTTCTGAGTGCTTTCTGATTCACAAAGACAAAGTCTGTGGTCGTCTCTCTCTCTTGGGGCTGGCGAGCTGTCAGTTGCAGTTCTGTGACTAAAAGGCTGTTTACAAGAGCTGAATTTAGCCTGATTAAAGCATGTCCATGTGCTGAAGACGCCGTTTGCCTCCAGGCCAGAGCTGTTGTTGCGTTTGAGGACAGATAAGAGCAGTAATATTCGGCCTGTGTCGTATTACACCTCACTGAATGCACTGACGGCTCGTAATGCTGCCTAAACACTGTCATTTTATAACACTTCAGAAGTTGTAAACCAAAACTATCATTGTCAGACTTTACTTATACATGACTAGCGACTGAACCGTCTTTCCTCTTGGCTGTATTCCCGGTGTTGAGAAAGTGGCACACGGCGGGGAGTCTGGACAGGAAATGACCTCACTCCACCTCTGGATGTACGCACAGTCCTGACTCATTCATGTGAAACACAAGCTCTTTGTTTACCATGGCCTCCACTTCATTCATAACCTCTCTCGTCTTTCACCTTCGTTTCTTTAGCATCGTTTTATCTCTGGCGCCCTTTGTCCTGTTGTTATTGTGTCTTATCACTATCTTGAATACAAACTTATTCAACTGTTTGCAAAGGATCTGGGTTTATCTGTCACAGTTGACTGGGAACTAGGTATCTAGTAGACTTACAAAGCTAATTCATAGATAGGACTGTACAAAATATGCACCCACAGCTTTTCACAGAAAGATAAACAGATTTATGCGCAATTTGTGTTATATAATTTATAGCAAATGATACTTCGACATACAGACTGTTTTATTTAATTGTACTGAATTTACACAAAAATTACACAATTTGTTTTTGAGTCCACAGAAGACAATTATACACACACAAAACTATTTTACAAACTATTTTTTAAACTCTAATAGCATGCAATTTTTTTAGGGCTGTCAAAATAAACATAAAATGCGTATGAAATATCAATTTTTAACAGATTAATTTGGAATGAAAAGTTTCATAAGTTTTAATTTGTACTAACATTAATTGTAAAATAAAAAAAATGTATATGTAAAAAATAAAAAAATAATAAAACTGTAAAACAGTAACTGTATGCAATTTAAATGTAATTTATTAATAGCATTTATTGGATTTATAATAATATTTTAATTGGAATAATTTAACATTAATGTTTTTTAAAATTAAAATAAAATGCAAATTTGAGATTTGTGAAATTTTACATGTAAAATATTCAGTTGTTGGTCACAAATACTGAAGTAACTGTTTATGCACATCGGTTGTCAGACACAAATACTGAAATAATCGTTTTGCATATCAGTTGTCAACACACAAATACTGAAATAATCGGTTATGCGTATTGTTTATTGGACACAAATACTGAAATAATCAGTTATGTATATCATTGTCAACACACAAATACTGAAATAATCGGGTATACATATCGGTTGTCTACACATACTGAAAATAATCGACTATACATATCGGTTGTCGACACACAAATACTGAAATAAACGGTTATGCATATTAGTAATTGGACACAAATACTGAAATAATCGGTTAAGCATATTAGTTGTTGAACACAAATACAGAAATAATCGGTTATGCATATTGTATATCGGCCGCATAAATATTGAAATAATCAGTTATGCATATTGGATATCAGACACACAAATACCGAAATAATCGGTTATGCATATTGTTTATCGGACACATAAAGAATAAAACAATTGGTTATGCATATTAGTTGTTGGACACGTACTGAAATTTATTGGTTATGCATATTGGTTATGCATATTGGTCGGTCATATAAATACTGAAATAATATTGATCACTTGGCAAATGGCTGGTTTTGGCTGCAAGTTGTGTTTTCACCTCCTGATAGTAAACACTGGATGAGTTTGAGGTGAAGACTGTGGAAAGGGCTGGACTTTGGACTCACACACCTACATGCATACAAAGCTCTCTTATTTTCATCTAAAGCCAATGAACACTCGTGCTTCCAGCACAGCAAACAAACCATAATGATACGATTGGTTCGGTTCTGGCTCCTGAGTTTCTAACCTACTTCTTCTGAAACTCTGAAGCCCCTGGGCTCTGGTCTAGCCCTATACCTTGGCATTCAGCTTGCATGTATTTGTGTATTCATTAGCACAATAGTCCAACCTAATTCCGCTCGTATTTGTAAAGTTGTTTAAAGTTGCAAGCTGTGAGACTTGCCTCTAGTCTGCATGCAATAACAAGCTAATGGAAATCTCCATGAGATGCAGGTTTGTTAAAGAAGGTCCGTCTAGAGCAGGTGTGTGTGCGGTCAGTGTTTAAGAAAATAAAGGAAGGAGAGTGTGTGCGAGCCGTTAGAGATGGCGTAGTGCCGAGTGTGCAGTCGTCTGTATAAACTCCTCGGGTTCAAAAGGCCACCGGTGGTATTAATCCAGAGCGAGTGGTGGGATTTCAGTAAACGCCCCCTATTTAAAAATAGCATGACTCAATTTGACTTACTGCTGCCAGGTTTGTGATCTAGTGCAGTGGGAAGAACGGAAATGCCTTGAACTGGCTAAGCCTCAGTTTGGACCTTCATTTTGATCCTCAACCACAACACTGCGTCCCAATCATATATGGATGGATTGTGGTCCAGTGCACCAGTTGCATGAAATTTTCCCAACTTTATTGATCGTGTACTGTATTTTATGTATAATAAACCGTTTTAATGTTTCTGGACATCTTTTAATTAATAAAATTAAATTTTATTAATCAAAAAGCATGTCTAATTAATTAAAATCATGAAACTTAATTTAACATCAATTTATTAAAGTTTGGCAAAAATTACGTTTAGGGCCCAATGAATGTTTTTGTTGAAAATTTTTTCCAACCTTATGTTTTATTGTCACCAAATTCTGTTTTAGCATGTCTAATTATTTGAAAGTATAAAAACAAGTTTCATTTATTCTTACAATAGCCTTATGATTTTTTTCCTCAGAAATTCTGTGTTGTGTATTTACATTTTTAAGGCATAAAACAGATCATTTATTTTTTAACTAATGAAAATCTTATTTTTTTGGAAAATAAAGGGGATTTAATATTACAATTAAAACTTTGAAGAAATATTGTATGATTATTCCTAAAAAATAAGGTTTTAATAAATTTAGTAGTAGTAGTAGCCTATTACTTTCTACTGAACAATATTAATATGTTTCTGCCGCAGTGCCTTCAAGATTAAACCGAACTTTTATTTTGACGGGTTGCTGTGAATACCTTTACACTTCTGTGTGTATGTGATATGAGGATAGTATTACTATCAAATGCTCATGAAGTGACTCTCAGAGCAGTTTTGGATGTGTTTGTTCATGTATTTATGTCCTCATTTAGTGAGACGGCAGACGTTAATATCATCGGAAGTGTCACGTGCACTTCAGTACGAGTAGTAAACAAAACCGCGCGTCTCCGCCATTCATTAACACAGAGACATGCATAATTCATATTTAAATAATCGTTTTGCGGCTTAATATTTACAAATACGAGTGGGAGTGGGCTCACTTGTGTGTGCGTGTACATTTGTGTGTGTGTGTGTGTGTGTGCGCGCATCGGGGCGGAGATACAGAGAGCGTGACCATGTAGAGCCAGAAATAACATTCCGTCGTGTAAATAAGATAAATAACATAAGGCTATTTAGTTTGTTTAATAAAAGAACAAGGTATAGACCTGTTCTATAAGAAAGGTAACTTTAAATAACTTCTGTTGTGATCTGGTGCTATAGAGAAAATAAAATTAAATAAAATTAACTTGACCGCCCCCCTAATATAATGGCAGGGGAAACACTGAATAATCCATCACTGATGATATACTGCAGCATTAAGCACAAAATCAATGGCCTTCAGTGGTAGTTTTTGTCTTAACCAGCTGTACCAGCATGTTTTTGGCTGCTTAAATTCAGTTTTTGTTGTGCTATAGTGCCTTCCAGTCCACCGTGCAGTCTAATTGGTTCAAAATCCCATGTGATGATATATTAAACATCAGATATTCAGATTTTGTCATTGCCTGCTAAGTTTCATTTTCAGTATGGAAAAAAAAAAAAAAATTGTTGCACGTAGTTGCAGGGTTCCCAAAGGCACAAAAAAGTTATTATTATTATTATTTTTTTTATTATTATTTATTAAAGGAATTTTAAAAAAGCCACAATTTTGCTGATTTCCATGGGATTTTTGGCCCTGAAGTTTCCTAATATTTCTAGGCCTAGAAATGGAAATCAGTGAAATTGGGGAAAATTGGGCAATGTCTGTAGCAAATATATATTTTTAAAATTAAAAAAAATAAATAAATAAATAAATAATGAAATTATTTGTAGTATTTACCTACTTTTTGTAAATTTAGTATTAAATGTAGTAAAGTTTAAAATGTAGTATTATTTTTATATATTAACATTTTATGGTATAAATCAGAATATGTTTGTACAGTCACTTATTTTTATCAGCAATCATTTCCATTTTTAATATTAAAAATAATAGAATTTAAATATGCAAATTATACAGTTATAATATTTATACTTAAATTATTTAAAAATTTATATTTTTGGTATAAATATGGTATAAAGCAAAATATGTTTGTACAGAATCAGTCATTTATCCTTTGTATCAACAATCCAGCTCATATTTTAATTACAGAAAAATTAAATGTATGTGAATTGCACAGTTATAAGATTTATACTAAAAATTCTTTTAGATTACCAATTTGTATGGATTCTCAATCAGTTTATGGTATAAAGCAGAATGTGTTTGTACAGAATCAGTCATTTATCCTTTTTCTCACCAATCCCACCCTATATTTTTTTAAATATGAATATTTTTTTAATATTAAAAATAAGAATTAAATTATACAATTATAATAGTTACAAATAATAAAAATTATAATCATTGTAATTCTTAAGCATTTTTTCTATAATGTGTTTAAATAAAAAGGTCAGTTTAAAAGGTCAAAAGGTCGTATGTGTTTCAGTAAGTGAGGCTTTGACCCGTTTGGAGAAGTTCTGGCTCTTCAAACACTCTTAACGCGGTTCATACGGCTGTAATAGAGACTGTACGGTCTCAGCTGATGGACTGTACGCTGCTGTGCTGGTGGCTTTGCTGACACTGGCGATTGTACTTGTCCTGTAGCTGTGAGCCGTCAGCAGTAATGGGAGCTGAGTATGGATGTAAGAGTTAATGGGCTGCTCATCGCTCTGAAGGTAGAGCGGCTGGAGGAGCTGTTTTGATTATAGTTATTGAATATGCCATTAGTCTCGGAATGGAAGCCACACACCGTCCTGTTAGTTTGGGGTCAGATGAGGAGAACACCGTTTACCTATACAAACTCCCAGGTGTGCTCACACAAACATACATGCTAATCCACTTATGATGAACGTTAGGATGGTTGAGTAGCCATCCAACAACTGACAAAGCGATTTATGAACTTGACTTAGTTATTTTCAATTTTATTCATTTTCATTGTATTTTTTCATCCATTTTCTTTTTTATTGATGTAATTATTTAAAGCTGCAGTCCGTAACTTTTTTTGTGTTCAAAATTTACAAAATTTATATAATAAGCATGTACACCATGAATCAATTTTCCAAACCGTGTTTTTGGCTTGTCCTGAATCACTACGGTACACCTATAATAAGTGTTTATATTCGGACTATTTAGACTGGTTTGGGTAGGTACCGCTGCGGAGTAGCCCAGTACCTGCGTGATTCATCATAGACATAAACAGAGAGAAGTAGCTCCGGCTGCAATGTTCTTCCGCAACACGCACACAGTTCTGTTTATTAACTGCTAGAGCGCCAAAAGTTACAGACTGCAGCTTTAATTTAATATTTAATGATAATAAATAGTGGGGATAAATTTAAAAATGTTAAGTGTTGGTTTTTGACTAACAATCTTAATTTTTTTTTTTTTTAAATTGTTTAAAATTTTAACTGTCAGCATGATAAAGTTGCCTTAAAAAGGAATTTCCTTTTATGCTAACATTTTTAGATTAAAATGCCTTTGTTTTTTAATTTAATTAAAAACAATGGGCAGAACAATGGGCAAAGACAATCTTTCACATGTGTACATAAATTTAAAAATAATAAAATATTTATTTATTTTTCTAATTATTTTCTTATAATTCTTATTTTAATCAAATAAAGTAAAATATTTTAATATTTTACTTTATTTGATTAAAATAAGAATTATAAGAAAATTAGAAAAATAAATATTTTATTATTTTTAAATTTATGTACTCATGTGAAAGATTGTCTTTGCCCATTGTTTTGTTTCATTTATTTTATTTCATTTCATTTCATTTTATTTTAGTTCTTGCATTCAACCAATAAAGATAACAGTATATTTTAAATATTTTATATATTGATTTTTGTCAGCTTACTTTATTAATAATAATAATAATAATGTCCAGTTTAACCAATTTTTTATTTTATTTTATTTTTTATTTTTTTTTTCATTTATTCCAAAGTCTTTACCCAGTAAAGAGAATACAATATATGCAGAAAACCCTGTACACTTGATCACCTACGCAGACACTCAGAGAAGCACTCATAAAGTGTTCACGTGACTCTAGTTTTTCTCATACACATGTAGTAGCGGTTTGGGAGTTCCCATGGCTGGCCGGTTTGTTGTCTCCTCTTATCTCGGCTCCCAAGAGAAGCACTCCTGCTCTTCTCATACTAAATTGTGTAAATCTGTGGAGGAGGGCTGCCGCCGTCAGCAGTGTGGGAACCGTGTGTGTGTGGGTCGTGTTAGTGCATGTGAACACACCTTTGGTTGTGTGTTTCCTGAGGAATTTACACGGAGGGGCCGGACTGAACTCAGACGGGAGAGTAAAGGCTATGATAAGCATGTGTGTGCTGCTGGTCTCTGTGATCTGTGATCCTTTTCCCAGTGATCCCAAGCTGGTTGCAGGAAGAGACACTTCTAAAAATCACATTAAGATGAATTAATTTGATAAATGTTGTGATTTGATCTGAGATTATAGCAAACATCCTGTTCACATTGTTGCCAGTTGGATACAAGTTAAAATCTCCGTTGTGAGATTTTCCTGTCGTGATCACAATCTTGTTTGAATGTGTGTGTGTTTTTATAATAATAATAATAATAATAATTTTATTATTTTATATTATTTATTATATAATATCATTCAATATGTAATTTTACTACAGTAATATATTTAGTAATTCATTACTACTACTACTACTACTGTTTATTATTTTATTATACTACAGTAATATAGTTCTGTACATAACAGTATATTTTATATATATTTTATATTTTGTGTGTATTTGTTTTCTTGAATATTTTAAATATGAATATTGTTATTATATTTATATTATATTGTTGTAATATGAATGTATAACAACAATAATATTATTAATAATAGTAAATAATAATCATAATCATCATTGTTTTATTTTTGTTTTGTTGTAATATAAATGTATAACAACAACAATATATTTCATTTTTATTATATTGATGTAATATTAATTATATAATAATAATAATAACAATAATAATAATAACAATAATAATAATTTATTTAATTTTAGTACAGTAATATATTTCTGTATGTATTGTTGCATTCATTAATATTAATAATACTAATACGTTTTTTATACAACAGTAATATATTTCTGTATGTAATAGTATATTTTATATTTATATATTTGTTTTATGTAGTTTCTTTTCAAATATTTTAAATTAATATTGATATTATATTTGTATTATGTTGATGTAATAATTTAATAATAAAAATAATTATAATAATAATAATTATCATCATTTTTATTTTATTTTATTATGCAACAGTTATATATTTCTCCACGTAACTATGTTTTATATAGTACTATATTTCTGTGTAACTTCTTCACTTTTACTGCCTCTTGAGCCTTTATTTTGGCAGCAAACTGAAGGAAGACATCTGTGTGTAGTTGACTTTGCGCCAACTAGTCATTAGTTAGATTTGTTTAGTAGCTGCCAAAATGTTTGGATTGCATGAATGTTGTAAAGTCAACCTGGAGTGTTTTGCATTGATAATGAGAGAAGCACACCGTAGTCAGATCACCTCCTTAGATGGAGTTCATGTGGAGTGTTTACATAATATAAAAGCGCTTTGAGACCCTTAAAGTGTGAAAACGCCATATCGTGAGCCGCACGCACACTAGGAAGTGTGTATAATAGACTAGAGACGGAGTGAAGCGCCTTCCCATCAGTTTGAAGCATGCAGATTTTGTGGTTTAGTAATTGCACAAGGCCATAGCGTGATTAATTTGATTAATTGCGCAGCTCTAGCGTGTGTTTGTGAGTGGTGGGGGTCTATTTTGTTTTCTGAGTCAGTCACGTTCTTCCGCTGTCTGTCTGACCGCACCAGGCCTGGAGTGCTGGAGGGAAATTACAGGAAAAAGCAAGCCATGCACAAACGCTCATGATTACAGTGTCCAGCCCCACCCTCGGCTGCAGAGAAAGGGCTGATGCACAGAGAGAACGCACTGATGCAAGAGGAACAGGGAAAAAGTCCAAAAGAAACTGCTGTGGATGGGCCACTTCAAAGCAGTGCAAATGAGGCCTTGTTTTAATTGTGTGATTGACTACGATAGACGTTTCCAACCATTTGTGAGTTTTCATTTGTGGAACACAATTGCAATATTGCAAAAATTTGTTTGAGAATAAAGCAGTGTGTCCATAACCATTTCCATGTTCAAGAATTTTCAGGGCAAAATAGAAAAGGAAATGAAGTTCTAGGCGGTGGTGAAGCCAATATGAATTTTTTATTATTTTTTTATTAAATTGTTGTTAAAAATTAATGCAGTAAATTATTTTCAGTTAATAGTGTGTGAACAAACAAATAAAATTGCCAACAAAAACTTTCTTTAAAATTTTTTGAGAATTATTTTTGTTGTTACTTCTATTTTTGATGTTACTAATAAATAAACAAATTTTATAATATTATATAAATTATTATTATTATTATTATTATTATTATTATTATTATTATATAATTAAATTATATAAATGTATTTTTTTTAAATATTTTTATATATTTTATATAATTTCTGTTTAGTAGCGCTTTTTTATTTTAGCTTTTTATTGTACTTATTTTTATTTTTTATTTGTAACTTCATAATATTTTCTATACATTATGGATCATAAACAGTAATAATATATTAAAAAACTGTATTAGTATTTATATTTTAGTAGTGTTTATAATTAGTTCTGTTTTTGATATGTAATTGAGATGCTGCGCGCGCACACACACACATATAATCATCATGTACTAATGTATCTATATTTTCAATTCTGTTTTTGAAATGTGCATATATGTGTATACATGCATTAAGATTGCTAAATCTTAATTGCCTGTATTTCCATCCAGCTTATGCATAAATGTTCATAAAATACACTGATTGAAACCCAAAGTGTGTTTCTGCTGTCTGTCTGATGACAGTTTGGAAAATCCCTACAAATGGCGACAGGCAGGAGACGATGGATTGAGAATAAGCGGAGAGGCCCAGTTAGGTACACCTTGCTCAGCGTCTGCCTTCCCTGATGCATGGAGCTTTTATCTGCTCATTAGTTTGCTCTGCACATCTCGCTGTGATACCCGTCTCTTCGGATGGCATGACTCTGGCAGTGGAGTATTATAAAGCTTGTGCGGAGCGGGAATCTGATTCACGTCAAAATAAGTCTCTCTCTGCTCTCAGACGCTCTGATGTGCTCGTGTGCGTGTGTGTGTGTGTGTTTGCGTGCGGGTCTCGGTGGATTGGCGTCTCGGGCAGACTCCGTCATTTAAATTCCTGCGAGCTGCATCCAGCAATTTCTCTTCTCCAGTGGCTCCTCGGCCCCAGACGCTTTTCCATTTTCCCCGATCGACGCAGTCTGGGAATCTGGCTTTCTAATCAGCGCGGCCCAGCAGCGCTCCTTATTTATGACCTCACATCCCAGCACTCGGCCGATCCGATCCATCACCTTCATCTGGGCTTTTTTGTCATCTTCACCCTTCTCTCTCGCGCAGGACCTCTCACTGTTATTTGTTGCCTGTCTTTTAATTATTCTGCCCGAGAGGAGCTTGAGAAACCAGCTCAATTAAAGTCCTTGGATTGATGAGCCCGTCCTCCTTATCCTGCCACGCTAATAGAATAGCAGCGGCCCGGCGTACCGGGGCAGAGAAAGTGTTAGCGGCTAGATTACGAGGACATGCATGAGTGCCTGGTTTTGCCGTCCCTCCTCTTCCTGTACTTACAGTAATTGCTTTGACCCCTGCGGTTGCACCCTTCTGTATGGGAAAAAAACATTCACAGTGGAAGAGATGCTGGTTCAGCTCCTTTGTACCCCTTACAGCCCAATTTAATTTGAGATTTCATCTTGTTTGACAGCACATGGTTCTGCCTTCATATCTGTGGCCCCAAAAAGTGCCACTTTAAAGAGTCCGAATGTCATTGCGTTCAATAACCGACCAGTTTAGAAGTCAGTTCCCCCTCAAGTAGATGAACTGCTGATGTAGTTTCACTAATGTTCGATGAGTATAAAGTGTCCTAGTACTTTTTGTCTTCATTCGTTTTATCATTTGAAACCTCCATGCAGGAGTCGTTTAACCCCAGGTTGCTCTTTGGATAAAAGTGTCTGCTAAATGACAAATGACTTACTCTACCTACCCAGTGGCTCAAAGGTGCCATTATTCATATCTCAATATCCTGACTCAGAATGTGTTTTACATTAATGCATTTTTTAAAAGCAACTTGCGCCACATTCAGAGTGTATGCGACTAGACTGCAAGTAATTGCTTGATTGGATGAGATATATTCCAATCAAAATGCACTAAGTGAGAATTAGCAATTATTTTTGTCACTTTAATGTGAACAAATACTTCTGTTATTAGTAATGAAGTCTGAAATTAGGATTTCTGTTGCGGAATATATCATTAACATTGGTTATCGGCTAGGGCGGCAACAAACGATTATTTTGATAATCGATTAATCTAACGATTATTAGAACGATTAATCGACTAATCATCGATTATTTCACTGATTAATCAATAGACTTTGATTATTCAGCTTTTGCAATTAGTTAAAATATTGAGCTATACATATTCTAACAAATAAATAACAGGTAATCACTTCAGCTTTTGAAAATCATATGTGACCCTGGACCACAAAACCAGTCTTAAGTGTCAATTTTTTTAAATTGAGATTTATACATCATCTGAAAGCTAAATAAATAAGCTTTCCATTAATGTATGGTTTGTTAGGATATGACAATAGTTGGCTGAGATACAACTATTTGAAAATCTGGAATCTGAGGGTGCAAAAAAAATCTAAATATTGAGAAAATCACCTTTAAAGTTGTCCAAATAAAGTTTCTTAGCAATGCGTATTACTAATCAAAAAGTAAGCTTCGATGGAACATGATATTTACTTAATATCCTACTGATTTTTGGCATAAAAGAAATATTGATCATTTTAACCCATACAATGTATTGTTGGCTATTGCTACAAATATACCTGTGCTACTTATGACTGGTTTTGTGCTCCAGGGTCACACATGTAATTAATTAAAATTATTACACAATAAATTGCTAACACTTTAAAATAAAGTTTCATTAGTTAACATTAGTTGACTACATTAGTTAACATGATCTAATAATGAACAATACTTCTACAGCATTTATTAATCTTAGTTAATGTTAATTTCAGCATTTACTAATGCATTATTAAGATCACAAGTTGTGTTTGTTTACATTAGTTAATGCACTGTGAATTAATATGAACTAACAATGAACGACTGTGTTTATTAAATAACATTAACAAAGATTAATAGTGTAATAACTGTATTGTTCTATATAGCTATATGAAAAAATAACTGAATGACACATTCTGCCTAACATCTCATTTTGTAAGTCATATGGATAAGAAACAAAATAAAGGTAAGTGATAAGATGCTTTATTTTTTTGATAAACTGTTTTATTCACAACATATCTCTCTCTTAAAATACCTTATAGGGTTATGATAATCAAAACAGTCCTGAGCTGGATCAAGCTTTGATCTCTGCAAACCAAACTATCACTTTAATTTATTTATTTCCCCAGCTAATAAAAATATTTTATCATTAGCTAGCTCCACACTGGAGAGCTGCTTTATAACAGAAAATCAAGTTGTAATTCTAACTGAAAGCGACACTAAACTGCTTGATTTAAGGCTAAGTCTTGCATAAAGTACTATATAAATAAACGTGATGTGACTAGTTTACTGAAGTACCGAACTGAAGAGCTCATGCAAACATCACTTTCTCACCGCTGTCAGTTTTTATTGTTTAAACTGTTGTTTTGTTGTTTTATCTATAAATGTCACAAATTCACGCGAGCATTTCCATTTTTGCATAAAAGTCCGTCCTGACAGTCTGTGTTGTTTAAATCTTTACTGAATGAGCGCCGGCGCGGCGGACAGACGGAACACAGTAGAGAGAGAGAAACAATTAATATTCAGTGCAAAAAACATTCGTTGTGCTGAAATATCCGTTGTTGAACGTTAAACTTAGGTTTAAAAGACAACATGTAGTGCGCATATTTCATGAGAGTAGGAACTGTAATGGATAACAGTGTGTGTGAATATAAATGTCAGACGCTTCATAGCCGCCTTTTATAGGATAAAGAAATGACAGTAACTGTGATCAAAGTGAATGCATGTGTTCCTGGAGAACATTCTCACCTGTTGGTTAACACTAAGTTTGTTTTTATTCATCTTTATTATCTGTATTATTCTTTTATTTTTTTAATGTAGAGAGTTAAACTATGTTCACTATATACAGTGCTTAACAAATTTATTAAAACAAATTAATGTAAGGTTTTTAACAAATAATGTAAGGTTTGTGCCACTGCTGCTCCAAACTAACAGTATTGGTGATTACCAAAATATTTTTTTTTTAACTTTCTGTATTGGTTAGTCCTCCAATATGCATAAGCTCTTTAGTAACAGTAGTAGGCTATTTCTAATACTATAATATAATTATTGCTGTTATCTATGAAAGAAAGGCAGAAAAAATAGTCAAGCGCTTTAGTGTTTTTTCTTCAGATAACCAATTACAGGTCAAAAGGTACATAAATGCCAGCAAGAATGCTTTTATGAAAGGCATAGGAGGCCATTTTTGATATGTGAATAAATACTATTTAGTTGTTTCAGTTTGTTATTTGCCCAATAAATGACAATAACATTTTTAGATTTAAACCATTTTTTTTGACACATTCTGAAAATATTTGTTTTCTCTTTATTATGGCAGGTGGTCTAATAAATTGTTGAGCACTGTATGTTTTCATAGCATTCATTTGGCACGTTTGTCTGAAGGACATTGGGCAGAATGTGGAATAGTGTCTCTTTTGTCAATAAAAGAAAAAAAAGAAAAAGGGGCTTTTAAAAAAAAAAAAAATCGGCCAACTAATCGATTATCTAAATAATTGTTAGTTGCAGCCCTAGTAATATCTAAAAATAATTACTGTATTTATGTTGTAGGGATGCATAATATATCAGTAACATATCGGTTGTCGGCCAATATTAGAGGTTTTTTGTATCAGCCAGTATTGGATATTATAATAATTAAACATAATTGTTGAAATTAAGTGTATTTTTACATTTTGAATACATTTGCTGTCATTTGCTTAGTTGACCAAAAAACTTGACAAAATTAATTTCCATTTTTTTTAATACTGTACATTCTAATGTTGTGATGTCTAATTACACTAATTACACATGATTTTAGTTTGTAGTGGTTTATTTTTACGTAGACAAAATAAAATGAATACATTAGTTAATAGAAATAATTAATAAAAAATACTATTATCCATTGATCGCTTATCGGTAATATGAAAATTATTATTGCTTATAGTTTTGGCCACAATTTTAATATTTATGTAATCATTAGTTTCCTTATAAAAGTAATTGTAGTCATTTGTTCTAAATGGGTAGATGTCGTGCTCTTTTACAGCAAATGCAAACAGAAACATCTCAGGTCTGTATGATTGTGAAGGATGCTTCAGTTTTTCCCGTAGTGGAAATATCACTGTATTAGTTGCATGACTCAGGTTTCCAAACACATTGCCAGTGCTGTGGATTTCGTGTGATTTTCCCAGCTCTGTCGTTTGTCTTGAGTGTTAGCAGTGGCAGCGTGTCTTGGCCAGCTGCTTCGTAAGAAAAGCTCTAATTTAGTCTCTTTGAATTCTGGAGCTGAACCTGAGGCAGTGCATGAATCTCACCTGGCAGGAAGAGCCTGTTTCCAAATCGCAGAATGCAAACACGTTAACCTTTAGTGTGTTGTGTTTGTGCATCTGTAGTTTGCAGGAAGCTTCGCTCTATGGTACGGGTCACCTGTCAGAGCCTCTGCGGTTGTGTTGCATGTAAAGGACTGGTGGAGTGGCTGGTTATGAAATGCTGTTGAACTGAATGCAGTTTGTTACTTTATTGAATCGGGGATTACACTGTCACTTCACTTTAAGAGGAATGTTTTTCTCTGCTTCAAACAATACTTGGATCTATTGGATTAGTGACGAAAGCTATGCTTGAATTTCACTAGTTCAAAAATGTTCTTTACTTTCCATTCATGAAAAAGATATTACGTTTTTTTCATAAGTGAAAATTTCATTATGAAGCACAGTTTTATTATCATATATCAGCTTTCTCAGTATGTCTCAATTTCTTAATGCATTATATCACTGAGGTCTGTCATCTTAAAGGATGACATTTGCTTAAATCTGGGATGTTTATTTGAAATTAAATATACTGAACCATATAAACTAAAATGAGAAATGTTGAAATAAATGTAGTTGTATTTAAAATAGCTAAAACTAAATAAACTAAAACTATTATTAAAACTATTATATAGACATTAAGAAAACACAGTAAAATTACCACTTTGAAAGTGAAAACTGAAAAAAAAAATAATTTAAAGGGGTCATATGATGCGATTTCAAGTTTTCTTTTCTCTTTGGAGTGTTACAAGCTGTTTGTGCATAGATAAGATCCCTGAAGTTGCAAAGACTAAAGTCTCAAAACCAAAGAGATATTCTTTATAAAAGTTAAGACTCGACCACGGCCCCCTAAAACGGCTCATTCAAACATGCCCTCACATGTCTACGTCACGGTGTGGGGAGATTTGCAAAACACCGCCCAAATGTACAAGCAAAGAAAGAGGGCGGGACTTTTATTCTCGCTGTAGTATTGTTGCTGCCGCCGGCGCCATGTCCTGGAGACACTGTGTTTCGTTGTGAAAGCAAAACTACTTTGTTTGGGCTTCCAAAAGAGGACACAACTAGAAATCAGTGGTTAAGTTGTATTTAAAACGCTGTTCCAGAACAGTTCAACCCGAATATTCGGGTGCAGCGCATTTTACGGAGGACTATTTCCTGAACCTGGGAGAGTAGCCTACAATGCTGGCTTGCTCAAAGACTGTTTCTATAAAGTGGGGCAATTACAACTTTGCAAGGATAGTCTGGCACTTCTGACTCACAGCCTTTAAGTATGTTTTCATATTTAAAGAATTTGCCACTGACGATTCAAACGCGAGTTTTGAGCTTTGTAGAGTAGTGCTTGTTGTTTGTCGTTTCTCCGATCACAAATGCAGACATGGTAATGTTTACACGGTGCAATGCGACGCGACGCGTAAAAAGACAGTATAAGTCATTATAATCAGTAATTATGTCCCCACTGGATGCAACAAATGGCTCGTTTGTAATGGGTTTTATTATTTTTGTGTCGTCGCGCCGGGACATGGCATCACAATACGGTAAGGGGCGTAACATTTCCGTCTCACGCTTAAGGTATTCGGCCAATCACAACGCACTGGATAGCTGGCCAATCAGAGCACGCCTCGCTTCTCAGAACGATGAGCTTTGTAAAAATCGGCGCGTTTTAGAAAGGCGGGGCATAGAGGAGCAACAATAATGTACAGTATGTGGAAAATAATGTGTTTTTTGAACCTTAAACTGCATAAACACATTGCATTACACCAAATACACAAAATAATGTTATTTTTAGCAACGTCATATGACCCCTTAAAAATATTAACATAAACTATAATAGTACATCAATGATACAAAAATAACACTGGCCTAAATATGATTCAAGTTTTAATGTGAGATATTCTCTTATTTACGTTCATGACAATTTTACATTAATTATAATACAATTTGATACAATGTTTTAAGTAGTTTGAATGTAGTTTAGCACTACATTCATTTTATTTATGGACTCTCTTATTGAGTTGATTCTAACATTTATTTTATAACATTTAAAACATTTGTCTAACATCTAGTATTTTGAGTATTTGTAGATGTATATTTGTATACAAATGATCTCACAAGATTTGAATGTCAAATGATAACTGTTAACTATGAAATGCCAGCTCAACTATGTGGTAAACCCTATTGAAAATACTTTAAACTGAATATTTTTATTGCTACATTTCCATTTAAGCATTTGGCAGATGCATTTATCTAAAGCGACTTGCACTGCACTGAAGATTTAATCAACTTACAATTCATGCATTGGCTTGGTATTATCATTGTTGATATTAAGTTTATAAGCTTAAATGAGATTACATGGAATATTTATGGTTTTTACTATTACTTTGTCACACATAGGTCCAAAAAATAAATCTGACAATTATGTGATGTTAGATGTTTGAATGCAAAAGGACGTCTCTGTACCATCACGAGTGTGACTTGAGTTCAGTTTACACCTTGAAGCCTCTTAAAAACACCTCGTTTGACTCCAGAGTGAACTAATGCCACACAAGGTCATTGTTCGGCCTGCAGCGAGGTCAGACTAAACTGAAGCAGAGGCAGAAAGAGACTAATAGTGGTTGAAGGATCAGGTCTTGCCTCTGCCGCCCTTCGCTGAGGTGTGTCTCTTTCAGAGGCCAGGACTATCCGTCTCTGTTACGCTCCATTTTGCTAAGCTCAGCGATGTTCTCTGTGCTTGAGTGACCAGAGATTTGCACTAATGTACTCTGTTCTCGCTCAATCCATTGCGAAAGTCATCTGACGTTCTGACTATGGGCAGGTGCGAGCGATTAAAGGATCGGTCTTCATTTGTACCCAATTAGGTTCAAGAGACACTTACGGTTGTGGCCAAGCAAAACAGACAAGAAGAGCCATCAGAAAGAGAAGTGAGATATGCAATCAACCTTACAGACTCAGTGAGGTTTGGATTACAAAAATAAGACACTTTGTTTATACTGGCATAAAATCTTGTCATTCTTACTGATGGTTTCTCATCCAGTGGTCATGATAATTAGTGTTGGAAAGGCTTTTTTCTTGATATTTTCTCTGTATATTATTATTATTAACATTAATATTAATGTTAAAATTAATTTTATATTATTAATATCTTGAATAAACCAGAAGACTATTTGGTTAACAGTTTTTGCAATGTGACATTATTTACAGTTAGTGTACATTGATTAGTTTAATGTGAAGTAGTCTTTTAATTACCATAAAAAAAATAGATTAATAAAAAGTGGCAAAACCAGCAAAATTACTAAAACTTGAACTAAAATTAAAAAGACAAAAACAAAATATAAAAATAAAATGTAATTCAATCAAAGTGTTAACAAAACTATACTGTTATACTAAAGTAACACTCGTTTAAATGATTCATATTATTTTATAATATTATATTATATTCAGAATATTTTGCATTTAATATTTGTGTGTATATATATATATATATATATATATATATATATATATATATATATATATATATATATATATAATATAATATAATATTTGCAAATATTATATATTTGCAAATATTATATGCAAAATATTATCTCAATATAAGCTCTTGATAATTGCACAATTATACAATTTTGCACACTATTTAAAGTAGTCAATGTAAAAGATAATATACAATTTATAATTTCCTTTTTTTTTTTTTTTGCATGAAAAACTATTTCTTCAGGTTACTTGTTCAGTTTGTGTGCACATTTGTGATGTTCTCTCTATATAAATACTTATAAATAAATACCTATGCTGAGGTGACACTGTTTTGAAAAGTTGTTACGTTCATGCTACTGAAAGACATAGTAAAGTTTGTAGCAGCGCAGCTTTTAGTTAGTTCCTCCTGACACTGGTGATTTTTGTAGATGCGAAACTGCAATCTTCACTGCATACCAAAAAACAGATATAAACCCATATGATATTTTAATGCTAAAAAGTTGCTCTAGCACAGGTGTGAGTACTTCAGCGGCTGTTATCTAACTCTTCATGAAACCGCTCATCATCGTGTCGCTTCAGGTTTGGCTGTTTAGCGAAAGACACTTTCTGTCACAACAGATTGTCACTCAATTATCTGTAGAGTTTTGCATGAGTTCATTGATGGCATGCATATTCAGCGGCGTCTTTCCCCAGCGGAGTCTCATTGAGGTTTATGCAGGTTTGTGTTGTCGTTTGAGTGTGTTTGCATGTGTGTGGGCGTCCTGCCGGTCCCTTTGGTGCCCCGAGGCCCCGGCCGAGAGAAAAACGGCATGAAAAGAGAAAATAGTTTTTTTTTTTTAGGATTTCACGTTACATTGGCAGCGGAGCGACGGGCAGCATCAGTGGAACGGCGTGGAGGAGGTCTGGGACCTGGATCCGGCCTTTGAAGGCTAAAGAGATTAATGCTTTCCACAGCTAATGCAAATGACTTTGGCAAAAATAAAGAGTTTGCACAGCAGCAAAAAGAGGCGGTTCTGCTTCCCTGCCCCATCACGCTGGCAAATCCATCTTATTAGGATGCCTACACCGCATCAGAGAATGCTAATTGTGTACATTGCAATTATATTGCAAGGATTTTATTGCACTTCTTATTTGAATATTAGGTTTTCTAAACAAGATTCCTCCTTGCCTTGACTTCATAAGTTTGATTCATTTCATTGGATCAGTTCAAACTGAAACGGTCCTTTTCAGTGAATTGATTCAAACCTCATATTTAGTGTTTTTTTTTTGTATTATTAGTATTCAGAAATATTCATGGAATTCTCTCTGTTTATAATAAATATGATATAATTCATATTTTTATTTATAAACATAATTGCATGCATTACAATAATTAATATTTTTATTTATGAACTATATTCTTTATTATTTAGATTTTTAGTCGTGTTTACTTAATTTATATTTTGGTTTATAATCGAGATATATTTTATACACAATATCACAAATAGGGCTGCAGCTAATGATTATTTTGATAATCGATTAGTTGGCCGATTATTTTTCTTTTCTTTGATTAATCGATTAATTGGATAAAAAAAGCTAAATCTTTTATTTTATTGACAAAAGCACTTCCACATTCTGCCCAATGTCCTTCAAACAAACGTGCCAACTGAATGCTATGAAAACATATAGTGATTAACAATTTATTAGACCACCTGTCATAATAAATAGAAAACACAAATATTTTAGGAATCTGTCAAAGAATTGTTTAAATCTAAAAATGTTATTCTCATTTATTGGGCAAATAACAAACTGAAACAACTATATTTTTATTCACATAAAAAATGGCCTCCTGCCTTTTATAATAGCATGCATTCTTGCTGGCATTGTTTAGCTTCTTTTTGACTGTAATTGGGTATCTGATAAAATCTTTCATAGATCTAGATCTTCATTCTTTCATAGATAACAGAAATAATTATATTATAGCATTAGAAATAGCCCACTGTTACTAAAGAGCTTACGCATATTGAAGGACTAACCAATACAGATAGCTAAAAAATGATTTTAGTAAACACCAAGTTACTTTAGAGCAGCAGTGGCACAAAGCTTACATTATTTGTTATAAACCTTAAATACATTTTTTAATAAATTTAAGCACTGTATATAGGCCTATAGTTTAAATCTCTTCATCAAAAATTAAGATAATAATAAAGATAATAAAGACGAATAAAAACACAAATTCAGTGTTAACCAACTTTTTGATCACAGTCACGTTTACTGTAATTTCTTTATCCTGTAAAAGGCGGCTATGAAGCATCTGATATTTATATTCAGACAACTATATGTGGTTATCCCTACATGTTGACTTTTAAACCTTAATTTAGCGTTCAATAACATATTTCAACACAATGAATGTTTTTGCGTTGAATATTGATTGTCTATCTCTCTGACGTGTGTTCACGCGCCCGCCACGCTCGCGCTCATTCAGTAAAGATTTAAACTTAACGCAGACTGTCAGGACGGAACTTGGAAATGCTCACGTGAATTTGTGACATTTACAGATAAGAACACGACCGTAAACTGAACGTTTTTGCGCTGAGGACGCACACGCATCTGTCAAAGCGCCTGACAGGGCGAGCCATTACGCTAATGCATTAACTTAAAGCTTAAAATAAAGATTTCTCATGTTTTGTGCAGCTTGGATCACGTACTTCTCCTACAGCATCTCATTCTGTTTCCTCCACTATTTTTAGATGCATTTTGGCCACAGAAATGTGTTATTCAGTGCTGTAACGTTTGACGCGACCGGCTGAAGTTGGACGTGCACTGTAGGCAGACCCGACTAATCGATAATGAGAATCGTTGTCGATGATTTTCATTATCGATAATAATTGATATTATCGATTAGTTGTTGCAGCCCTAATCACAAAATATAATCAAAGTGGACCTTTTGAGATTATATAGTAATATAAATACTATTTATGAAGATTTTATATAAATTGAGTTATATACACACACACACACACACACACACATATATATATATATATATATATACATATACTTTTTCTACATATTTTAAGTTATATTTACATTTATTTTTTTAAATCTAATTAGCTATTATTGTTTTGCCTGAAATTGTAGTTACTCCTATTTAAATAAAACACCCTATCAAGCTGTTTGCACGGAAAATGCATAAATACAATAAAATGTGATAAAAAAAATACAGATATGCATGCACAAAGGCAGCAGAGGAACAGTACCCAAAGGAATATGGGTGGTGAAATCTAGAGAAAGTGTATGTGGTCAGGCATTAGCAGAAGGCTGTTCTCAGCAGCAGATCACACAGACCTCACGCTCCCTGCGGCAACAGATGGACGCGGCTGGAGGGAACGCCACACATGAGAGACGCGGCAGTCACAGGCCATAGATCGGACCCTTCAGGGGCCTGCGGGCCCCGGCTATAGCGTCCCAGCTGCCCTGCTCTGTGCCCATGTGTTGCAGGAGTGAGGATTGGCGTAGAGACACGTGTCCTTTCTAACACTGCCCTCATCTCGCAGACAGCATCCAGTCTGACAATTACTGGGGCTTTTTGTTTTATTTAAGTATATCATAGAGAAAAACTTTTTTTTCTCACTTATTCAGTGCTCAGTCTCTTCAGCCGTAGGTTTATAGATTTTAGAGATTATTTTGCTTCTGGCTTTAAATATTTTCAATCTAATTGACTGTAATTATTTTTACATAGATTATATTTATTTAGAATGTATATCTATATTAGAATATATATATATTTTAAATAGATTAGAATATAGATTTTAGAGATTGTTTTGCTTCTGGCATTAAACATTTTTAATCTAATTGGCTATAATGACTTTTGGTTAAACCTTGATTATTTTTAAATAGAGTTTTATTATATATTTTTAAATGTTAGATTATAGATTTATATATTTAATAGATAATTTTGCCTATAATGATTTTTTTGTTGAAATTATAGCTAGTCTGATTTGGGGAACAATCCTAACAAATACTTAAATGTCAAAATATGTCAAATATCTTTTTTTTTCTTTTTTTTAAAGCTGTATCATTCATTTATATTTAAAGGTCCTAAAAGTACACTAGCAAAGACAGTCTGTGTAATTATAAGGGTCAGGAAAACTCAATTATGATTGTTTTTTTGGGGCATGAAGCCTTGACTAACCTTCTAAATGGACTACAGGGTGGAAAATAAGATGCTTTAAAGTGTAAATATGTCCTCTTAACCCTCATTACGCTAACAGTTCCTCCATTCATATAGCTGAAGGAGTGATCACGGCCTCCCTCGTGAGCTGTTTAATATTCAAAGCTGCTTCCGCTTTAGCAGACCTGTGTCTGTGTGTGTGTGTGCAGTAGAGGAAGAAAATGTTTATTTTATGTCATCTCTTGCTTTCACATGCGGTTGTCCTTGAACGCCTGCGACAGTTTTTACCTCTTTTTAGGGCCCAAGCCACTAAGGCGCAGGGCCCTCTTGTTTTTCTAAGGATTATTATTAGGGCCCAAGCCACTAAGGCGCAGGGCCCTCTTGATCCCCTAACGATTATTATTTTTTTTATTTTTTTAGACTATCCGGGGTTTTTTGGGGGCTTTAACGTGCTCAAAAAATTGGCACACACGTTGGAATCTGCGCCCATTAGGACGCCGCAGAGGCTGGGACCCGGGCGTAGCACAGAGGCTCTACGTCGTCCCCTGGAACACAGTCAGAAAACGCGATGTATATCTCACACATATTTGCATGTATTCATATGAAACTCGGTACACATATAGAACTCACTGAGCCGAACAACTTTTGCACTGTATGTCATAGGCTCCGCCCAACAGGAAGTCGGCTATTCAGGGCTGTTTAAAAAGCACATGCTCTGGAATTTGATATACTCCTCTGAGGATTTCCAACCGATTGCCACCAAACTCAGTCAACATGATCTCAAGACATTGGGACGCTAAATTGCGAAGGAATTTTTGATATCTCAAACGGTTTGGCTGTGGCGAGGCGATGAAATTATGTAGAGAAATTAGAAACAGGATGTGTCTAATAACTGTTGCACACATTGTCTGATTCTGATGAAACTTCAGTGGTTTGTTCGTTGTATGATGTCGATCGCATAGATGTGACTATTAGGGGTCAAAGTTATAGTGCCACCATCTGGAAGCAGGAAGTGTCATTTTCAAAATGCTTTGATTTCAGCATCTTATTTTTACCCAGTTTGCTTCAAACTTCATCAGAATAATGTCAAAACACGGCCGATGTAAAACTGTTGAGGGGATATTGATATCTAAAATATTGTTGTCATGGCAATGTGTCAAACTTCAGTATTCTTTTCTGGTGATTTTGAGGCAGATAACATGCTTAGAATTCCATGAAACTCAACACACATATCAGTATTAATGACAGATAGACACTGGCAAAAGCTCATAAACGGGCGTGGAAGAGGCACTCTATAGTAGGGCTGTGCGATTAATCGAAATCGGCATAAAATCATGATTTGAGCTTGCGCGATTTCTAAATCGCTTTATAGTACGATTTTATAGTATCCCCGACCTCCCGCAGAATGCTATCCGAACCAATCAGAATGTAGTGCGCCCAAATGGAGCGCGAGAACAGAGCAGACCGGGCATACAGACAGATGTAATGCCATACTCTGTCTGAGGTCCGTATGCGGTGTGTATTTTTTCCGCGCCCACGTTAACGGTTTAAAGTGTTCACACTGTACACTACTGCGGTTCGGCAGTGTGCTCCAGGAGCGGTGCTTCTGCAGCAGTGCAGAGATAGTTTCCGCACAAAGTCTATTTTTGCTGTGCTGCACACGCTGAATTAAAGTGACAGCGCATTGTTCGCGGTAAAAATGAACACGGATTGACATGGAAATGTAGTAATTACACCATAAATGCTTATAATCAAAGTCTACTGTTTCACCGTCAACACATGGCTTTTTGGCTAGATTTAAAACAAGGAAAAGTGCACTTTTAGATAAACAAGGCAATAATAGATGGCACTCGTGGAGGTAGGAAAAGTTGTATTTATTGAGTTTAAACATGAATAAGTCTATGAAAGATTGTATTACTGTACTGTGATAAAAGAGAGTTACAATGCTGAAAAGCATTTTCAGTAACAACTTTTGCATGTGAAATCAAAATAATAGATAAATCTTGTGTTTGTGATAAACAGCCGTAATATTTGCCATATGTCTGTTCTAGAGACATTTTGTTACACCTTTACTTGGTGATTATTTTCCCTTATGTCTGTTCTAGAGACATGTTACAGGTTTTTGATAAAGCTCTAATTGGTTTTCTTTTGGAAATATGTTTCAAATTCACACTGAGTGCATTTATGACTGTAAAGTATGTCTGTGGGTGTCAAAATCGTGATTAAAATCGAAATCGCAAAATTGATCAAAGAAATCGCGATAGGTTTTTTTTTGTCCATATCGCACAGCCCTACTCTATAGCGCCACCTTTTGACAAAACTTGGGGGGCTAGTTTTAGCTACAGTCACCAAACTTGGTACATAAATTGTTCTCATCAAGCCGGACAACTTTCTAATTTACAGTCATTAGCTACGACCAACAGGAAGTCAGCTATTTTGATTTGAAATTGGATTTTTGGAAAAATATGGCTGTGAATTAATGCATACTCCTCAGAGGAGAATTACACTATACACACCAAACTTTGTCTACATGATGCCAAAACATGGAGGAACTTAAATTGCGAACGGATTTTGGATAGCTTGAACGGTTTTGCCATGGCGATTTATTAAAGTAACAGTAAAAAAAAGGAAACCGTAATTGTCTTATATTTTTAAAGTACATTATCCAAACTCTTCAAAACTTTTTACTTACACAGAACAAGTCATTCTGACAGAACATGCTTGGTTTTAATGAATTTACAGTACTCTGTGGATAACAGAAAATTAAAAAACTATCAGATATCTCATCTCACTCTACTTCTAAGTGTGTGTGGGGGGTGGGGGGGGGGGGGGGGGTGAGAGAGAGAGGGTTTATGCTTTAAAAGTGGTTTAAAAGTAACAGTAAAACAGTTCAGCTCACAGATGAAGACTAAGCTGTAATGCAGGCAAAAATATTTCATGAATGCTTATAGATCAATAAAATCATTAAAAAGTTTATAAATCATTATAGGTTTTGATAACACTTTATAATAAGGTCTCATTTGTTAACATTAGTAAATGCATTAACTAACATTAACTATGAACAATATATTTTTATAGCATTTATTAATGTTTGTTGATGTTAATCAAAATTCACAGTGCATTAACTAATGTTAACAGATAAAACTTTAATTTTGAACTTAATATTAACTAACATTAATAAATGTTATTTTAGTATTGTTCATGTTAATTAATATAGTTAATGTTAATAACTGAAACCTTATTGTAAAATGTGACTAACGTTTTATATATTGTTCTGTGTGTGCGTGTTTCACTGTCTTGATGATTTGGATTAACCCTTTAATAGCCGTATCCCTTAAAACCCAGACTGCCACAGGGTTACTGTAAATGCATGTGCCCACTGGGCACAGTTTCCTGATGCCATCGGGGTGGTGTTTGCGCTGATGGCTTGGGCCCGCCATCGCTGCTTGCAGCTATATATTTTTTTCTAGTCCTAAATGGCTGTAATTCAGATCTGCACAATTAGGCTCAGAGTCGTGGTCTAGCGCTTAGCGAATAGTTATTTTGTCAAGCTTGATCTCTGCACACAGAATACAACCAAAGTAAATCGTATCTTCAACATTCACAATTAGAAATCATAATGAAAACTGCTTAGGATCCGTCATAATTAAAATGTTTCCTACTGGCAGCTATAACTTTTTTGGGTGACGTTAATGTGCGTAAATTCAGTCCTTCTGACACGAACGCCCTGTGAATCTGCACAAATTGGTATTTGCTTTTAGCATCTGTTCTTTGAAACCTCCACCAGGGAGATTCTGTGTTTCTTCTTGCTTCATTTGAAAAGCAACTTTCATCATTATTATTCTTATTGGATTATTTATAGTCCTAAAAAAGTTTTGGATGTGCAAGTCACACTTGATGTCACAAAATATATAAAGTATCACGACATAAAATATCAAACCAAGTTACAGAATAATGTATATAATTTTGCAAACCTTTAAAATTAATGTTATTAACATATATACATACACTATTTTTTGCAAAGAAATTAATACTTTTATTCAGCAAGGACACATTAAATTCATCAAAAGTGGCCTAAAGAAATAAAATGTTACAAAGCATTTTTGTTTCAAATAAAAAAAAGAAGAAAAAAAGCTTATTACAGTAGAAAAACTGCTTTAAAATGCAAGATGTATTTAATTTAAAAATGTATTAAGTAAATAATTTAAAATGATTATATTTTACAATATGACCATCAGATATTTCTCCAGTTATGTTCCTCCTCCACTCACTCAATGTGATTTCTTCTAATGTTTTGGTCCCAGTATCCCCTGCAGTGCTCTTCCATGTGTGTATATTTATTGTTTCCATCGAGTGCTTTCACTCCACCCACATGTGTAGCGTGCTTTACCACCTCTGTGCGATTGGCTCGTAGTTTGAGAGCCGTTGTCACGTTTCCAGCTGGGGAAGGGGCTTTGCGACCGCTGACACATTCCTGAAGGCGGTGGGGTGATTCTGGGCCCGCTCCGCTCTGGCTTTTCAGAAGTGGATTTGGTCAGCACTGCTGTGTCATAGAAACACGTTCATTGTTGTTGTGGTGGTGGGCGGAGCGCGAGGGAGCCCTGGCTTTCAATCCCTGCCCTTTCATTCTGTTATTTACGTGTATTTTTCCATCCTCTACTCTACCCAAGAGCGTGTTTGTGAAACCTTGACACTCGCTCAACTGCTCGCCACCTTCGCAACTCTTTCAAAATGCGTCTAGACACGTTTATGCGTCTTTGCGTGAATTATTGTGTGTACGTGTCCTGCAGGCTTTCCTAGCTTGAGGAATCTGACTGAAAGGAGAGACGTGCTCGTCTATATATATCCATGTGTTAAATTAGACAAGCGCTCTGCATTCTTTACATCTGTGAGAACAGAGCGAGATGGTTGTTGCTCAACTCTTTGAGGTCTGTGATGGTTCAGGAGACGCCGTACAGCTGTAGGTCGCAGCAGCAGCGATGGCTGGTGTTTGTGTTGTTCCTCCAGATGGTTACTTCTGGCTTACTTTACTTCTTGCACGTCTTGCATCAGCTGTTGCTTGCTTTTTCTTATTTACGTAATTTTTCAGACGATAAATAAAAATAAAACTGATAATCAGCATTTGCATTGCAAGTAGATGGTTGTGAAAAGCTCTTTTGACCGGTGCCCCCTGCTGCTTCATTTGCACAGCTTGTGTTTGCCCTCAGGTTTCACTGCCGAAACAACTTCAACAGCTTTGACATAGACCTACTGAGTATTGCAAATAATGCATATTTCTCATTTTAAATGAACAAATTATTAAGTGAAGCTGGATAAAGAATTGTAAGTAGTGTTTACCTAATGCAAAAGTCACTGCTGTGATGCTAGAAAGCTTTGCATAGTTGCTAGGTTGTTGCTAGGGTCTTTTTGGCTGGTTGCTAGGTCATTTTGTTGTTGATAATGAGTTGTGATTAGTTGCTATATGGTTTCTAGTGTACTCTGGCTGGTTTCAAGGGTGTTTAGGCTGGTTGCTAGGGGACTCTGGTAGTTGTTAATGAGTTTTGACTGGTTGCTATATGGTTTTGAGGGCACTCTGGATGGTTGCTAGGGCATTTTGGCTGGTTGCCAGGGTGTTCTAGTGGTGGTTAACGGATTGAGTGGTTGCTGCAGTATATAATTTCTGAAGCATTCTGGGTGGTTGCTAGGGTGTTTTGCCTCGTTGCTAGGGCATTTCTGTGATTTATTTAGAAGGTTTGGCTGATTGTAATATGGTTTCTAGGGTATTCTGGGTGGTTGCTAGGGTGTTCTAGTGCTTAACAATCTTTGACTGGTTGCTACATTAATGATATTATTTCTAAGACTTTCTGGGTGGTTGCTTGGGTGTTTTGCCTGGTTGCTAGGGCATTCTAGTGGTTATTTAGAAGGTTTGGCTGATTGCATTATGGTTTCTAGGGCATTTTGGGTGGTTGCTAGTGTGCCTAGGCTGTTTGCTAGGGCATTCTGGTGGCTGGTAAAGAGGTTTAGACAGGTTGCTGCAGTATATGGTTTCTAGGGCTTTCTAGGTTGTTGCTAGGGTGTTTTGACTGGTTGCCAAGGTTTGGCTGGTTGTTTTGGGGTTTCTATAATATCTTGAGCTGTTGCTAGGGTGCTTTGACTGGTTGCTAAGGATCTCAGACAGTTTCTAGGGTTTCCAGGGTGGTTTCCAGGGTGTTTTGACTGGTTTCTAAAGTTTGGCTGGTTGCTTTGGGGTTTGTAGGACATCTTGGGTGGTTTCTGAGGTGTTTTCTGGTTTTCTGGTGGTTGCTTAGGAGGTTTGGCTGGTTGCTACAGTATATGGTTTCTGGGCATTCTGGGTTGCTAGGGTGTTCTAACAGGTTGCTAAGGAGGTTTGGCTTGTTGCTTTGGGGGTTTTTTAATTTTTATTTTTTTTTATTTATTTATTTTTTTTTATAGAGCTGCTACTACTACTAGGGTCACTACATGGTATTTAGGACCTTCTGTGTTGTTGCTATGTTGTTTTGACTGGTTGCTAGGGCATTCTGGGTGGTTTACAAATTGGGTGGACAATAGTAATAATAATGCTTTCCTCAACACAAAGTGTATCTGCATACTTGCTACCATTAATCTGTATCAGTCATTGTTCACCTAGATATTAGCATCACAAGTGACTATTAAAAAAAAAAAACATTTGTCAAATACTAGCAGTTTAACGTGAGTTCAGGGACAGACGCACATGAATCCGATTCAAATGAGTCATTAGAGAGCGAGTCTGCTCTGGCAGGCCTGAATGTGTGAACATTTGTCTCCATGTCTTATTCATGGTGGAACAGGCTGAACACCAGACACTCAGTCCACGACTTCAGTCCAAACGCTAGCATGTGCGTTCACATTCTGTGTTTGTGATACCACGCAAAACGACCTTCTACCATGTTCATTCCTGCTCCATGTTGTCGCTCGGTTTCTGATGGGCGTCTCCATGGTAGAGATATGCGAGACTAGCATATTTACTGGGGAAAACATTATGAATTAAATGGAACTGACTTTCTTCAGGAAGTTTTCGTTGCCATTTTTTCATGTTGTCTCTGTGTAATGACTGAAGGTGTGTGCACATCAAAAGCGAATTTAATTATTTGCACGAGTAGATTATATAAGTCAGTGCAAAGGTACGAATAGATGTGAATTCACGGCAGACGAAGCGAATGATGCGAATTGGGCGACGCTATTGGTGCGAGCACGCAATGTTCACCTCAATCGCGTCTTCTGTGCAATTTTAACGCAAGTGGGAAATTCACACGATGCATTGTCACGCAAGCCAATCAGTGAAGAGCTATTGACACGTCGTTGTTGTTGTTGTTGCTGATGATGTGCAATAAATATCCCGTGAGTAATCTAGAGCGAATAGTGAGATGCTAATATTCACTTTGCTTTCGGGGTGCACACACCATAATATAGTAATAATTTGACTCTTTAATTCGTAGATTAAATATTTTAAATGGATCACATATGCACACAAAGTTTTTGACTGTCTCCTAACAGTGTCTTACTTTTGAGACTAGTCGACTTAGAAAATTTGTTTAAACGTCAGTGAAATTAGTCATAGCACACATCCCTAGTACCATGTAGTGTTGTCACGATACTGGAATTTCTAATTTAGATAGGATACTTTGAAAAATATCAATATTTGATACCATTTTTGATACCTCAGGGGAAAAAATGGCCACATCATTGCTTTTAAAGTGTGCTAGGACTAATTTCATTGATGTTTAAACTAGTGATTGGTCAAGATTTTCGAATATTCGATTAGTCGATTTATTCATAGAATATCGAATAGGTTGTGCGATTATATTTGTCTAAAAATTCCCCATGTTTTCGGTGCTGATGCGGTGGTGACGCGTAAGCAGTGGTAGGCTTTGCCAAAAAGGCACCTAAAAGCTGTCAAAGACAACAGAAGAACACATTCTCTCACGCCAACGCTGTAGACTTGCAAGTAAGAACGCTTTCAAATAAGAGTTCTGTGCGGAACCCAAATATCCCCGATTAGAGGTGTGCTGAATCCGTATTGGGAAAGGCACAGAAAATGAATAACGCGTTCTACGGAGCCACTAAAGGGACATATGGTTAGTCGCATGCTAGCTATAGCCTGTTACATTACAGTAGATGCAGTTTCACTTACCAGCAACAGAGTAGGACGATGGCGAATTATTTACAGATCCTGAGCACCACTGACAAACATCTAATCTTGTAAAATGTGTGGTAAATACTGTCGCTCTATAGTATAAACGTGATCGCGAATCTCCAAAGTGAAAGTAAAACGGTCGCGCGCACGCGCATTCAAAAGCATTTTCAATGCCCTGCATATTAATAACGGCTCACTGATGCCCGCAGTTCATATACAGTATAATTACCCAATATATTTTTTGAGCAGTTTAATACCTTATGAGCAGTTGATTTATGCTAATGGATGAACTGCTATGTTAATAAGTGCTGTCATTCTGTTAAGTTTATTATATTAATATGTTTCAGCATGTTACAATCATTATATGGCTTGAGTTAAGATCTAGTTAAGTCTATCTTTAAATAAATTAAACAGTTTTTTATCATACAGATTAAAAGCGTGAATGGTCTCTCTCTCTCTCTCTCTCTCTCTGTTTATGGGTGTGTAACACGAGCCTAATAACGTGACGTGCATGCATGCATACAGGGAAGGGGTGCTATTTTCGAATAATCGAATAATAATCGAATAATTCCCAGCAATTTTTGAATATTACTTTTGCTTGAAATGCCCATCCCTAGTTTAAACAGAAATGTTAAATTTTTTTTTTTTCATTGAAAGATAAATGTAACAAGGGCAGACCATCAGGTATATTTTTATAAGCTGTATTTTTTCATTAATAAAACCTTCTTGAGGTGCTAAAACACTGGAGAATTTCGGAAATTTCTTTAGAAGTATTATTTTTGGAATTTTTACCCAAAATAGGGTGCCATGAGCGCTGGAACCACATGTAGTGTATGTTTTATTCATACTGTAAGCCAGAGGGCGCATTTTTCGCAGAAACTTCAAAAGCAATGTAACTTGTCTCACAAAAGTAATGTAACTTATGACGTTCCAGGTATCAGTGTATAGATACAGAAAAAAAGTATTGGAACCATTTTAGATATTTCGGTATTAAGTATAATTTTTTTTTTATTTTTGACGACATTAGCACCATCTTCATTCTTACACCATGTTGTCTTGATCTGAATTGCATTGGTCGCTTTACGATGGGCGTTTCCATACCGCTGCTCGATCGCACAACAAGTGCGTTTCCATCCATCCCGCTGTCTGCTACAGTGACGTCTCTCCGATATGATTAATAATGCGATGCTAATTTGTGCGGCTGTGGGACAGGAAACTCTGATGATGGAGGGAGAACGCTTTGGGGAACGAGAGCACTGTGTGTTTGAGGACGGGCGAATGGAAATTTTTCTCCACGCTAAACGCTGGTCTACATCTGCGTGTCGTTTATCACCTGTATTGGATGATGGGAGGTAGTTTGGTGAAGGAGTCAACACTCGCGATCTCTGTCTTACATAACAGCCTGGGGAAAGATGAAGACATTATTCTCTTCCTCTGAAGGGCCGGCTGAAGCGCACATCTCTTTACTTATAGCAGACAGCTGAAGCAAATGCTTTAGGCTGATGTACAGTAAAGTGAAAATGGCTGTTAAACATCTGGGCTGGTAAATAAGAGTCTGTTGTTGAAATTCGGATATGAATATGCAAAATAATATTAACGATTCAGTGGATAGAAATATAGATATATTTATTTATTTTTTGTTTATTGATTTATTTCCAACAAGTTTGTGATTAAATATCAGTATGACATTATTATTATTATTATTATTATTATTATTACTACTACTACTACTACTACTTAAAGTTAAAATAAGAAATATTACTATTGTCAAACATTATTATTATTATTATTATTATTATTATTATTATTATTTTAACAACTGTAAAATTACAACAGAAAGTCCTACAGTTGCTGTGTGATTTATTAGGTAAACTTACTATTTAATTTAAGTGTTACTAATCGGCCATCTTGACACCTTTCCTTGATTTAGTCATGTAAACTTTTGTTACTCTACTGAACTTTTATGTGATAAGTGAACCATTAGTGTGTTTGTCAGTTAAATGACTAATTAGAGATTCATAGTAACTTTGTAAAAAGTTGTTTTTAGATCCGTTTAAACGTTGCTCTAAATTTCATGCTCTAAATGCTTGTTTTACTCTCCACGTGTTTGAGCTGAAGAGCAGGCCGTGCTGTTTTCAACACGCCAGCCAAGTTTGTAATCCCAGAGTGCTGGGTCGATCCACACCCACATTTACACACTGTTAACTAGTCAACACACTTGCATGAGGTAAGAGCACTACACAGGCTTTGCCTTTGTAAACAACACAGCGGAGACCAATGTTTAGCCTACAAGTGCATGTTTGCAGTCCAGTTTTTTTTTCTGCTGCTTCCCCTCCAGCTGCTGCTATTATTTTTCTTTATTAATTTAATTTAATTAAATTTTTTTATACTTTATTTTTAATTGTTCTTTTAAGTTCTTTTTTTATTTTTTTATTTTGTTCTGTTCTTTATTTTTTATTGTTTATTTTAATTGTTATTTTGTTCTTTATTTTGATTTTAACTATTTTTTTCCATTTTTCTTTATTTTTGTGTTAGATTTCTCTTTATATATTTTACTTATATTCTTTATATTTTATTTTTCTTTATTTTTTTATTTATGTAATTTTTTGTGTTTTTATTTATTTGACTACTTTTCTGCTTTTCATTGACATTTATAAAGGGGAGTATGGGTTTGGTACACGTTTAGGTCTAACAGGACGTGTCTCTGACTACATGGCCGTTTTGCAAGTCTGTTTTGTGCATTAAAACACTGAATGCTCATTTAAGTGACATTAGAGACGTTCAAGATAAAATCATGTGTTAAATTGTATAAACAGATTCACATTAGACATATTTATGCAACATAATCATTTTAGCTTTCCACGGGGATGGTCATCAGAGATGATTAAAGTCTAATCATAATCTGATAATAATGACGCTCGGTGTTATGATTAAGCCACTTTATCGCCGTAATAACCAAGCGGCTGTTACTGCAAACCCACAGTCGGCTCCAATTTCCCGTAACCGCTCGGTTAAAACAGTTGGATGAAAGATTGAATCAGTTATGAAATGACACGATTTCATTCGGTATCTCAGAACCAAGAATGGATTGAAAGGAGAATGAGAACAATTACACATGGCATTATGGTTATTAATATTTATTTTGTTCCAATATTTATTTTTCCAGGAATCTGCCCACGTTTCACAAGACGTGCAATCTGCAGATCTGCACACAATGGAGCAAATGAGCTAGATCATTCAGCATTTGTGTTTGGTTGCTCTGAGCTGATATTAACCCCGTCACCCGGCGCTGACCTCCCTCGGTGTCTGAGCGCTGTAGTGTCACCGCTGCGGGAATGAAACATGTCCCGCTTTTTATTCACTCACACGTACATTCATCTGCTGCAAACTGTGTTATGCAACCGTGACACAGAGAGAAACCGTGTGCATGATGTGCTGCAAATGCAACTAGTTTGTTTTCAATCACATGGTGTTGAAACTAGTGATAGATATGTCACTGCTGCAGTTTTGAGATGTTTTTTAAGGGAGTGAGATGCAGTGTGACAAAAGCACTGTTCCAAACCTTAGTGAGCTGCCTTTCTGTCTGCTATTTACCAGTGTTATCACTAACTGAAATTAAACTATTAAAAAAAATATTGTAAAATTTCATTGTAAAATAGTGTTTAATAATAATAATAATAATAATAATAATAAAATAAATAAAAATAATTTTATATTACAGTACAAATGTAAAATTATAATAGTAATTCATGAATTGATAATTGCATTAAGCTATACTGTGGTTTTCTTTTAATCAGTCATGAAGGTTAAGACTGTAAGTACTGAAAGTACTGTTAGTAGCCAGTACTAAAAATAAATAAAAAAGTTACATAAAATAAAATAACTACAAAAACCAATAATAAAAACTAAACAGACAAACTAAATGTCATGAAAATGAAAATGGCAAAAACATACAACGAAATTACTAAAACTAATATTAAAATAAAGATATTAATATGTATACTGTAATAGCAAGTGGTACTGAAATAAGCATCTGTCTTATTAAATGAGCAACTGAAATTAAACTGATCTGAGACGCTCTACTTGCTTATATTAAGTACAAGTAATTCATAATTGATTCCAATAGATTTTAAAAATAGCATGTTGCTAAGCTAACATACAAAATACACACGTTTTTACATTAGACATACCATCTTGGGTGAACTTTCATCGCAATGCATTCTGGGATTGTGCTGCTTTTGAATTCAGCCAAATCATATCATACACCTGAGATCGGCGTAATCTTTCTTCTGGAATGGCTTTCCTGTCAGCAGCGCAGATACGCTGCCTTAAAATACAGTCTAGTTAAGCAGCTCGTGAGGTTTTGGTTGCAGTCTAGTTCTCCGAATCATCACTGTCCTGCAAGTCCGAATCATTAATGACTGGTTTATTAATTTCAACTAATCTGGAATCAGTAAAATGTCAGAGACGAGCGGTGTTACATAATGTGCCTGCAATATACAGCTGTGTTAAAGTCATTTATCTTCTTATAACTGCCCAGGGCTCGCTGAATTACAGCCTGCAGCAAACACACATTCATGTGAATCCTCTGAGACGAACAGAAGAGTCAGTAAACGACTCACGATGCACAGCAGAGTCACAATCTGTGTTATTTAAAAGAAAAAAATGACTCAGTTTAGGTTCTTAATGCATGTTTCTTTGTCTTATTGTGCACAATTAATGTTATTCTGAGGAAGTGTTGTCTTCACAGTCTTTCATCAGTGTTAGTGCGGCTTCGTTGTGAACATATGAAGTGATTCACTCTGTGATCGTATGCTCAGATGTCCAGCTCACATCAGAAAAACGTGATGTATGGATTGTGGGATGCTAAAGATAGATTTGCCCTTGCTGATGCTGATTAGAGGGACACTCTTGATGAGGCGGGAGACATCACACACGTTCTCACAGCAGCCAATCATCACTCATCCTTATACTGCACAATTTTTCCTATGGGAAAGAGGAACGCTTTAAAAATAGACTACATGTAAAGCAAAATCCAAAACGGTATAAAACTATGAAAAATTTATAACAGACTCATATAGGGATGAGATCTCGCGAGATCCGATGTGTCTCGCGAGAGCGTGACGATATCCTCGCAAAACTTTTTTTTGCAGTGTTTACATTAGAGCTGCACGATTAATCGTTTAAAGATCGCGATCTCGATTCAAACACCCACGTGATCCTATTACGACTGTTTCACATCGCGAGTGTCAGTGGAGCGTGAGAAGCATGTTTTGTCGCTGCCAATGTTAATGAATCATTCATGCTGCTGATCCAGAAAGAGCAACACAAACAGTCTTTTCAACCACACATTATTATTATTATTTCTGTTACAGACATTTAAATAACATAAGTACTGGGATAAAAGTTTATAGTTTGGGTATAAACACTTATTCTCTAGTAGCGATCAAAACGAAAGTATCTTAACACTTATGTACTGTAACGTGTATCCTCTTCCGCCAGGAGGTGGCGACAACTGCCCGTTTAAAAAAAGCATTTGTCATTGAATTATTCATTCAGGAGATTCCAATTTCCAATCCTGAAACAAGTCTTTATGAATTGAGACACTGACTCCTTCCTTGTTTGTTTTTTTATTTTTTATTTTTTTATTTTGTTCAAACGAATATTTTTTTTAAAAGGCTTAAGCAATGAACATTTTGTCAGAACCACTAGTAAATTACGTTATTTTGTTTAGTTTTCTAATCTTTTTTCCTTCAGAATCATGAGAGAATCGTTATCTCCAATTTATAAACAAACAAACAAACATGCTTCTCAATTTATCCAGAATCGTGCAGCTCTAGTTTACGTTGTTTATTGCTGCATATAATTCATTAAAATAGAAGTTTAATTTCATAAAGTACAAGTTGATTTCAAAATGCACCTACATTTTTTTGCATTTTGTGTTTTTCATTTGAATAAAAGACTATTTTTCCCTATATATTTCATCATTGATTTCTTTAAAAAAGTCTAAAAATCTCGTCTCGTCTCGTTCTCGTGAACCCAGTCTTGTGTCTCGTCTCGTCTCGTGGGATAAGTGTCTCGTCACACCCCTAGTAGCTAATACTTCAGTGTCCTTACTATTTTGTTTTTTTTCATTAAATTATCATTAAATTACTAATATTGTTATTATAGTGTTGTTTTTCATTATATTATTATTTTTATTAAATGTGTATTATGTTAAAAGTAAAATAAACATTTTCATTTCAAATTCTAAAATGTAAAAAATATTATTATTATTATTATTATTATTATTATTATTATTATTGCTTTTTTATTACTACATATTATACTACATTTATTACTACATATAATATTATTTTATTACTACATATATACTATTCTTATTCAGTTGTTGTAATGTTACACACTTAAATATAATGTTTAAACAATTTAATTTCATTTTCCTTTGATCATCTGCATATATATATATATATATATATATATATATATATTATATATATATATATATATAATAAAATGTGTGTTTGTGTGTGTTGAACTACAGACATATCAACAAAATTATATGCATATTTTATTATCGTATTTTAATGAGAGCAAACCTTAATGAATATGGCATGATGAAATTGACAAGAACATTTTCATGGAAAGACTCCAGCAAACAGTGTCAAACTGAACACTGGATGCGTCTCTGTGGTGTTTCTTTCCCTGCATGCATTGCTGTGTTACGAGTGCACAGCTCATTTAGCTTGATTAGTTTGGCACATTTCGACGGTGTCCTGAGCAGCTGTTCTCTGCGCAGTCTGCAGGGTGTGATGGGAAATGTATGTGTCATCAGGGTCTGCGGAGGAGTGTTGTATTACTGACAGGAGTGTGTCTGTGGAAGGACCGTTTTATGTACAGCTGACAAAGATAAAATGATTCAAACTCCCAGAATGATTCATTTGAATCGATTCAGTGAAGCTGTGTGGAATGGAAGGAGTGTGTCGTGTGGAAACTGATGAATGTGATTCATAAATCACAGGAGGAGGGTCTTACAAATCACTGGCAGAAGTGCTGTAATTTTTGAGTAAACCTGCGGAGGAGGACGTTGGCTCATTTTTAGCAGATTTTACTCTGCCGTGACTAAGCAGGTCCCACTCCACCTGTTTGGCACAGGAAATCACCACACATCAACATTTCTGATGATTTCCTGCTCTTAATTATTCAGTCATCACTTCAACTTCATGTCTATCAGGAAGGAAAAATTAGTTTTTCGTTTATTATCAAGAAATTAATCATGGAAGAACAGATGTGCCTGTTTCTACACTGTAAATGCTGCGCTGCATCCACACCGATAAAAATCAAGGGAAAGATGCTAATATATATATATATATATATATATATATATATATATATATATATATATATATATATATATATATATATATATATATATATATATATATATACATATATATATATATATATACATATATATATATATATATATATATATATATATATATATATATATATATACAGCTTTACATTCTTTTTGACAGTAAATGTTGATTTGAACATATGCAAAATGTCTGACATATACTGCTATCAAATCCGTCTCTGTTAGCAGCATTTGACCAGCAGAGGGCATCATTTATCTTTTTATTTGGCTCCTAATCCCATTGGGAAAAACAAAAACAGACCAACAAGACAGTACAAAATTCTATTAAACCCCCATCCTTTGTGTTTATTAAATATCTTATGAATATATCTAATTTTATTACTTTGTTTAGCCAATTCTCTAAATGCAATTCTGTTTTACCATATTTTAATCCATTCATAATTAAATTTAATTCAAAATCAAAATAATAAAATGCAGATTTCATGTAGGCACTTAATTAAAACTGTATTTATGCATGTAATATCTGTCTTTATCAGGACAGCATTCAAAGTTTGTCTGGATGAATTTTCGATTATATAATTAAAAAAATATTTTGAATTCTAAAATTATTTAAAATATATAATTTATTAATAATAAAAATATCAATATATTATAAAACTATAATATTATTTTATTTTTTAATATTTGTTAAATATAATAAATATGTTTAATGTACATAAATCTTTTTTTATTTTAAGTTATAAAATTGTTTAAATTTACATGTTATGTAGTTCGAAATTACTTTTTTCTTTGGAGTTTCTTTGAATTTGAATTCACTTTAATTCTAGTACCATTACAATAAATTCAAAATGCAATGTTTGTTTTACCTGGTTTAAACCCATTTAAAATTTAATTTGATTCAAAGTCAGTGAGCAATATATGAAAAAGTGCAGAATCATATAGAATCACTTAATTTTTCAGAATACATTACAATTAAAACTGCATTTAATTATGTAATACAATATGTCTGTCATTCTCTCTGTCTAATTGTCTGTCTATCTGACTTTATCAAGACTGGATATATTTTCCTTTGTAGTTCAAAATTCCATTTTCTTTTGGAGTTTCTTTGCATTTATACAGTGAAAAAATCACTTAGACTCGCATTGAAGGACCCACAACCAGAATATCATAGAGACCTAGTAACTGCATAACAACAGCCTGGCAACACCCAAATATGATGGTGGTCATTTTTTGGCATGGAAACACCCCTCATGTTCTTCTCATATTGTCAGCTGTATTTGTAGATGTAAAGGTGTCACATGACTGCAGTGAGATCTGCATGTGTGCTGCGTGTCCAGATGAGGGCAGTGTTGAGCTGATGTGATGTCCTTCCTCTCAAGACTCATGCACTAACCAAACGTTTGCTCTGTGTTTCTCTCTTTTGCATGTCCACCTCGACCGCGTCGTCATCCGAGCAGGTAAGACTCTGTCTCAATCTGTTATTTAATGCATGCATATGATCCGAGTGTGAATGAATGTGTTTTTATGGCAGCAGTGTGATGTGATGAACAGGCTGCTGGGTGTTTAATGCTCTGGGATTTGTAGATACAGCACACAGATGTGTTAATATGCACTTCAGCAGAGGCTTTGGATCATTAGGATTGTTTTTGAGAGCACATCCGGTTGTTGTGTGTACGTTTGTGTCTTAACACCTCGGTTTCATGAGCTCTGACCGTCTGACAGCTAGAACGGCTGGACAGGGATTTGTTGACGTCTTTGTATGGGTAGTAACAGCTTCAACTGTTGCTGTATTACAGGGTTTGAATGGCTGAGATTTCTGTTTACATCATGTATAGAGATGATTAAAAAGGACCAAGTTCTGCACACCCTACTTGTTTAAAAATTCAAAAAATGATCATCTTTTTCCATGGAAGAAAAAAAGAGATATTCGGAAGAAAAGAGTGCAGTAAATGTGACGATTTCCATTTTTGGGCAAACTGTTGCTTTTAAGTCCACTTGTGATTATTAGTTCAGTCTTAATTTAGTTTTTATGTCATCATTTTTCCATTCTCTCGTTGGTCTTTGGATTTAATCATGCTAGTTTTGCTGCTGTATATTTAAGATCTCTATATTTAAACAGACTCACCACAGTCAGAGAAAACCTAGAATTATGGTGGCAATTTTCAGGCCTGGTAAAGTCATGGAAATTTCTTTGGTGAATAGACATTTTTCTTTTTTTTTTTTTATAGGCAGTTTTCTGGTTTCTCTCAAATATTTCATCAGCTAGATATTGGTCTTCTCAAAAGCTTGTGTACTGTAAAACAAGCTTGCAAGCCATTTTGTGAGTGAATTGTTCTTTTTAGCCATTTCTTTTTAGTGAATCTGTTCTGTTATGTTGGTTCTTTTCAGTGAAGCTGAATGATTCATTAGCAAATTAGTTGGAATCAGAGTGGTTGTTAAAATCTTTATCTAGTAATTACAAATGAATGGAAATGTCACAATGGGAATTCAGCACTCAGAGACTTTTTTTTTTTTTCTTCAGTGAATCTGATTGATTCATTAGTGCATCAGTCTGAATATAAATGGTTGTTAAAAATATTTGTCCAGCGAATATGGATGATTCTTAAATGACTCAATCAAAATGGTTGTTAAAAATCCTTATTCAGAGATCACAAATGAAAAGAAACAGCACAATTGGAATTCATTGCTCAAACTTTGTATCTTTTCAGTAAATCTGAAATATTCATTAGAGCATTTGTCTGAATCTAAATGGTTAAGAATCTTTGTCCAGTAATCAGAAAAGAATAGAAATATCACAATGGGAATTCATTGCTCAAAGTTGGTTTTATTCAGTGAATCTGAATGATTCAGTAGCGAATCAGTCTGAATCTAAATGGTTGTTAAAATCTTTATCCAGTAAATATAAATGATTGAAATGAAAGATGTTAAGAGGTGTAGAAATATTACAATATTCGGTTTTCCTACTGTAAGTGTGTGTGGGCTGTCTGGACTACTGTTACACTCCATCTCAATCTGCCAGCTGTGTGTGTGTGTGTGTGTGTGAGGTGAATGGTAACCATGACGATTAGGCAGCTGCAGATTCACATGGTGACGTTTGTTGATGTTTGTGGTGTCAGTAGAGAGAACTTTTGTGACATGGCAGTGGCTGATAATTGTGTTTGTAAAATAGCAGTTTGCTATTTATGTATTTATTTTTAAGTACCGCTGCAGTGTCGTGTGGATTACCGTAATTATGAGATGACAGCTCTGAAATATCACTGTGATCGCTTCAATTTCTCGGAGTCAGAAATGAGTTTGTTTCTATGGCAACACATAATGTTGCTATATCAAATTGAATCCACTGCAATTTGGTGTTTTTCTGAAAAATTAAATAATAATAATAAAAAATATTTAATATATTAAATAACCATTATAAAAATATATATTATATGTGTGTATATATAATGTGTGTAAAATATATAATAAACTAAGCCATCTAGTTTCTGTTCATAATATAAAATTATAATTGTTATTACACTTATAATAAATGAAGTAAATCAATGACTTTCTATGAATTTCTAACATAAATAATATATTTAATATATTTATTTATAATAACATCTGTAAAAATAATTAAACATTTCTAAAAATAATTAAATATTTAAAATGTTATGTATTATGTAATTGAAATAAAACCTCTCTTTTTAAGATCTCCTTTTAAATCAACTATTTTGTCTATGAATTCAGTATATTTAAAGAAACTAAATGTAATTGAAATTTTAAAAATCCATCTAGAAATAATTATAAAAATATTGTGTGTGTAACAAGATAAACAACAACAAACATATGTATAAAATATATATAAAAAAAACATTTCAATATAATATAATTTCAATGTCTCTCTCTCTCTCTCTCTCTCTATATATATATATATATATATATATATATATATATATATATATATATATATATATATATATATATATATAAATATATAAATATAAATTTTTGTTGTCCACAGTTTTTGCTTTCCATTTCAGCCAAAAATAATTTCTTTTAACTCATAAACACCCTGCTTCCTAAACAAGCATCTGCTGTCTCACGCCATATGGATTAACAGCGTAAACAACGATAACAAAATAATCAACATCCTTCAACAAACATATCTCTCGCACACTTTAATGGATTGGGTTCCACAGGCCTGAGGGTTTGCAGCTCATAGAGCAGCAGATAGGAGGCGCTGCTGTCATCTCGTCATCCGCAGAAACATCTCTCCAGCACTCAGAAGTTCACGGTTAGCATCTGAATGTTTGCATGTGAAGAATCCAGCGTCTCGGCTGACAGACAGAGTCTGAATGGGACATCGCATGGGTTTGGAGAGCTCTTCTCGATTTTACCCATGATTCTCGCTCTCGTTCTGTTCCGTCGCCTGTGCCGGTTGTGTCATCAATCTGTGACCCAGTTTCAGAGAGTTCAGCTTTAGCTCACAGGCTCCATACTGAGCCCAGGGCCAGTGCTATGGGACCAGCAGAACTGGAGCAGGGCAGGTCAGACCCGCCAGCGCAAACACACACACACACACACCCTCACACACACACACACACACACACACACACATGCAAATACACACACTGATTTAAATAACGAACCCATGTTTTTGTAAGTAAAATAAAGATTGGAGTACATTTTACAAGAAAATACTTATACAATTTTTCTACTTCAAAATGTCATGTTTAATTAAATGTCTTACTTGCCATTTCCTTGTAATTATTTGTGAAAATTAGTAGCAATTTCAAAATTTTCAGAGTGAAAATTCTTTACATTAGTCCACCAAAATGAAAATATGAAGACAGCAATTTAATTGTGTCTGTGTGTGTGTGTGTGTGTGTGTGTGTATATATATATATATATATATATATATATATATATATATATATATATATATATATATATATATATATATATAATGTATTTATATGTATATGTATTTATATGTATATGTATTTATATGTATATGTATTTATATATATACACACACACACATGTATGTATGTTAGGGCTGTCAATCGATTAAAATATTTAATTGCGATTAATCGCATGATTGTCATGTTAACTCGCAATTAATCGCAACTTAATCGCACATTTTTATCTGTTCTAAATGTACCTTAAATTAATGCTTTTCGAGTTTTTAATACTCTAATGATTAGAGTACTAAAAACTTGAAAAACATTAGTTTAAGGTACATTTAGAAAGCATTCATATTTGTCCATGCTCATGTTGATTAGAGTCTAATCAACATGGGCATGGACAAATATGGATGCTTTATTCAATATATGTTTATTATTAGTGAAACCATAGTTAACATAGCGCATGAAGACTAGACGTTACAAAGGTCATAGATGTTTTTCAAAGAACTTGTTCATGTCTATTACACACATGAAAAAAGAACAGAAATACCAGGTTCCCATTACTTTTCTTTCTTTGCACTGAGCAATTTGCTTACACAAACCTGTTTACATTTTCACATGACAGGGCAGCTCACTTCTTCTGAACATGCAAAATGTAGGCCTACATTTATTATTTATTATTAACCTACATTTGTTTGCCTCTATGTGCCCACATACTGTATTTTGATGCAGCTAAATTCTCACTAAAACTCTTTTCAATTATATATTTTACTGTTTCTGTTGTCAGATAACGGAATGAATATGAAATAGTGACTGAAACTCGACCCATTAAAGGCCCCAGTATACTTCAAATGAAGTTCGTTTTCGTTCTTCGTTTGGCGGCAAAAAGAAGTTCGAAAAGGCTGAGCGACGGTATGCTTTTTTCGAACATTCCAACACCCCCGCGCTGCTGGAGGCGGGGTGTAGATGAATGTAAACGTGTCGCGATGCTCGCGCATCTGCCCTAAACACAACAATGATGCAATGAAGGTGTATCTAGGTCTTTTATTAAACTGGATACATTATTACACGTTTTTATATTTTATGTGGTGTCATGATTTGATAAAAACAAAGGTTTATTATTGTATGTTCTTTTTATTTATTGTATACCATTTAAATTCGTTTATTGAAAGAACAACAACAGCAGCAGCAGTATGGTGTAACATTTATTCGAAACACGTGTATTTGGTACTTGCTACCTTATATCTTTACTCTTTCCTTTCATTCTTTTCATGGCTTTGGAAAACTTGCATCTGATGTTTCTCTGTGTCGCTTTTTGCATAGCTCCGGGTCGTCGACAAGCTTTGTTGCAATTTCTTTCTAGGAATTAAATGCTTTCTCTGAATCTTTAAAGTCTCCCCGCGAGCGATTGTACAGGTGCGGATATATTTGTGGCAGCTCAGCTATTTGACACGGTGTATTTATGTTACTAGTGACTAGGAAATGTTGTTCTCCTGCCTGACCTTTATTGAATGAGAAATGAACCAGGAAAAAAAAAATCGCACGTCAAAGAAGGTGGAGCTCCAGAACACACCCACCGATTGCGTAATCACCACGGACCAATGGTAGCTCAAAGGTGTTTAGGAGCCAAAACGAACTTCCCCAGAAAGTTAGCTTTGGTGAGCCGTTTCGAACTGCCGAAACTAACTCAAAACGAACTTTGTTTCGGCCTGATTTTGTTATATATATTTATTGCAAAATGAATCATTTAAATTAAATATTTTTAAAAAAAAATCCTTTTTATTTTTATATATATATATATATATATATATATATATATATATATATATATATATATATATATATATATATATATATATATATATTGCAAAATGAATCATTTAAATTAAATATTTTTAAAAAAAATCCTTTTTATTTTTTATATATTTATTGTTGGAAATTTTTCTCAGTTTTTTTATTTTATTAGATTGTTTTATTATATATTTAAAAATAATTGATCTGTAGTATTTGTTTCACATATTTCAGAATACATTTTCATGGCCAGTAAGTGGTAATTGTTACGGAGCCGACGAGATGAGAGACGTGCGGATCCATTTGCAGGGCTTTTATTAGACAGAGACGTGGTTACAAAACAAGCAAGGTTCATGCAAATGGCAAACAGGCACAACACAGGCAAGATAAAGAGTAATCCTAGGGCAAGCGTGGGTCTTCGTTCGGCGAACAATATCCAATAGGGCAAGGCAGAGAGATAATCCAGGTACACGAGTGGGAGTCCAAGAGAGGTGCAAACAGTCTGAACGGGAAGGCAAAGGGTTAATCCAGGAAACACGGGCAAGAATCAAGACCCTAGAAAACAGGCAAGGCAAGACTATAATAACTGAATGGGCTCTGTAAAGTAGCTATCGCTAGGATATACTCTATACAATACTCGGCAGTGAAAGAGAGGAAGTCCATGGCTTATGTAAGGTGTGTGATTGGCTGCAGAGTGTAATGAGTGCAATGGATAATGGGAACTGTAGTCCGAGGTGAAGTGCAACAGTGGTGTGGTGCAAGAGTCCATGTGGTGAGCGGGTGACCTCTGGTGATGAGTGAACAGAAGTGCATGAACAGGATTCGTGACTAATTTACCTTGCACCTGGCAAATAAAAAAGTTAATGCATAATTATATGTATGTATTTTTTTCTTGCCTCATTAATATTATTAATTTAGCTGTTTTTAATTTTTGTAAATAACAATGAAATAAGACAAAATTTGAAAGTTGTTTTTTGGGTTATGTCATCATAACCCATTTTATTTTATTTTTAATCTGAAAAATAGTTTATCTAAAGAACTTATTTATTTATTTGTTTATTTATTGAAAAAAAACATTTTCATGATCAATAAGAAACATTTATTGTTGAAAAATGTTTACCTGTCGCTTGGCAAATAAAAAGTTATATTTAGACACTCCGTGTATGTTGTTATGGTGCATGTCTATGAAACACTAGCTCCTGGTGTAATCGTACCTAGTGTTCTGAGCATGCTCAGTTCGAGCCCAGCGCCGGAGAGAGGGAGAGATCAGCCGCTGCAGCAGCTGTGTGAAAGCAGCATCTCTCTCTCTCTGTCTCTTTCTCTGCTGTCATTGCTTGTGGAAGAGACGTCAGGGAACAGAACTGTTGGCGGTTTGTCATGGATGAGAGCCAATGAAGGCAGTTTAGACATACATACACACTCTCTCTCTCTCTCTCTCTCTCTCTCTCTCTCTCTCTCTCTCTCTCTCTCACACACACACACACAAGTGTGTTGTGTAAGTCGCACAATCTCTGCTGGATTTCTCATGGAGCGCTCACTTGCGGTAAGTGTGTATGCATATGTAAATGTCTTCACCTGTATCTCATCATAATCAGTTTCACAATCATATGTGTTTTTTAAGGGGTGTTTAATGTTGTTGGCATCATATTTTGCATGCTATATTTTGACTTGGATGGAGAAAAGCTCTGTGTGTTTCTGCCTGGCTGAGCTTTTGGAAAGAGGATAATGATTTTTGGTCACTGTCGATATGAAACGTCCCTCTGTCTCTCTCTATATCCATAACTGAGACTCAGGAGGGCAAAAGCACTGACGTCCTTTCATGACTGATGGATTGATGTAGAACTTTCACAGGCTTATGGATTACCAGGATAGACGCACGCAAAGGAATTTTTTTTTTTATTCAAAAGTTCTGTCGTCCCTTTTTAAGAAGTGCTCTTGAAATTCCACACGGCTCATGCAGAAACCATCCGGAGAGAAAGATCCATCAACCCTGGAACGAGGATACTGAGGCGCTGAATAGCGTAGAATAGGATACCGAGGTGTTCTGAATAGCATACTTGCATGGCACCATACTAAATTCACTAGTAGGTTGTATGCATACTGTACACGGTATGCAAATTATGCAAAGAATGTCAGGTTTGCCAGAACAGAGCTAGATACTTTTTTTTTTACTCTCAATGCATTGTTGTAGATGTGATTGTCCATGTTCTTGGAAACAATACCACCTGCTATTTTCAGCTTTTTTCTTTCTTTCTTGGATTAATTTCTTTTCACTGGGCTGCCAAAAGTTATTAAAATTATTATTAATTTAAATGATGAATTTAGATGAATAAATCAGCAAATTAATTTGTTGTTGTTGTTAAATAATAATAATAATAATAATAATAATAATAATTACTGTTTTTTTCTTTACTTTTTTTACTGGGCTTCCAAAAGTTATGGATTTTTCTTATTTTAAATTAATAAATCTGTAATGTCTTTTAAAATTTCATAAAAATGCTAAATAACATTACATTTTTTTCAGTGGACTGCCAAAAAATATATATAAAAATATTATTAATTTAAATTAATAAATCAGTATTTTTATTTTAAATTATTATTATTATTATTGTTATTGTTATTATTATTTAATGATGATGCATTTTTTCCCATTGTGCTGAGAATAGTTATAAAAATTATTATTCATTTAAATGAATGAATCAGTAGTTTAATTTACATTTCTATTATTATTATAAAGTTAATTAAAATTTAGCTGTTTAATTGGACTACTAAAAATTATGTAAATTCTTATTCATTTAAATGAATAAATGAGTATACTGATATTTTTTTATTTATTATATAATGAAACAATTGAATTAATCATATTTTACCGCTATGTTTCATACTACTGTCTAGAGGGCTGCATTGGGTTTGAGCTCCCGCGGGACCCAACGCAAATCTTGCGGGAATGGGTGGTTTTACCTTTGCTGCGGGCGGGAGTGGGCGGTCAGAAAATCTCGCGGGAGCCCCACAGGGAACGGTGGGATTTGGCGTGTAACACCGGACGCGACGCGCTGCAACAGCTAAAGTCTGTCTACACTGGACGCGATAAAGCGACCGTTAAAAATCATTTGAAATTTGTGTCAATAGGTCATAAATAGAACGCAGCAGCAGTTTACTGTCGGGGATTTGTCCTGTCGCTCCGCGCCGCATCAGTGATAGCATGACTAATTATAATGAGTTCTATAGTATTTTTGTCGCGCCGCGCCGCTCGTGTCCAGAGTAGACACGGTGTAATAGAAATAGGGATGTAACGATTACCGGTTTGACGATAAATCATGATAAAATTCACCACGGTTAGTATTACAGTTTCATTTTTTAATTATCATTAAAACCGTATTTGATTACCGCGATTTGAACATCTCACGATAAATACTGTCCAGCATAAAGCACAGTTTTCAGTAACAGTTTCACATGCGCACAGCAGCAGAGTAACTTAGCAGAGTAAGTTTGAGTGAGAGGAGAGACACGTTTTAAGTGCGCGCACTCTCACTGGGCGAGAGCAGTGTGTATCTGAGCTCGCGCGTCCGGTTTTGTGCGAGAGCAAAGGAAATCCACGTGCGAGCGGAGAGATTCGCGCTCGCACATTATATTAATGTGTTTTCGCTCTACAATAATGCGCTCTCGACATTTGTCATTAAAATAACGCCATAAACTTAGTTTTGTTTTGAGTGAAAAGACGGCGGAAAAGCTAGGAGGTTTTAAAAGAGTGCTGAGGGAATTATACAAATGAATATATGAATGAATTAATTATATGAATGTACCTCTGAAGGTTCTTATTGTCTTCAGAAACGATTCGATGACATTTTGTTTTCATCTTCGCTCCATGTAATACCTAAAGAAGTGTTCTTAATCGCAATACTGCTTTGTGCACGGAGTTTACGGGAAACAGCTGTATTCAGCTTTTCCATATAAAGCGCCACCTGCTTTCTGAGAGTGGATTTACAGAGACTTATATTTACATTCAGTCTGTGTGCAGTTTCTGTCTGGCCAAAAACGGACTGAATTTGCATGCCCTGCTGTAAATTTTGACCGGTTGAGGAAAAACAAGCTTATGTGGATTCTACACATTTAAACAATTCAGATAAGTTATGTACAATTATTTATGGAGCAGATAAAATACATATAACCATTTATTAATCAATTATCATTTTGACTTAACCCTTTTCTTTATTTAAAGGCTGAAATGTGAGGTTTACCTTTTATATGAAACTTTTTCAAAGCTTTATTTGAACATTTACATTAGATATTTGAACATGCTATTAAACTGTTTTCAGTCAAGTTGTCATTTAATATCTGAAATCATTGGTAATGTTATTGTTTTAGTGATTATGCAAACAAAAAGTCATTTTATTTGTTGTTTGTTGATTTTTAAATATAAAACTTGAAGTGATTTATGTGTCTATACTTTTTGAACATCCCTAAATAGAAATGGACTCAACACACAAAGTTGAGAAGAAAATTAAAGCGTCTGTTTACTAGGGCTTTACCCTGAGGCAACATACCTATTTTCTAAGTTCTATGTGTTTATTTATTTAATAAGTTAAAGTTATTTCATATTGTGCTTTGGCTTATTTACTGAAACTGTTTGTTAACAGTTAAACTGTTTGTTTAGTTAATCGTTTGGTACGTGTGTATCATGCAGTAGGAACTGAGGTGCCCTTAGTTGTGGCTTTGTTTTAACGGTTAATATTTTAACGCTAATTTAAAAAAAATGCCCAATGTTTTTGTCACGTGTGGTGCTTTGGTTTAGCATTACTTCATCTTATTTAAATGCAATCATGTTTAAAGCCTGTTATTCTGGATGTTAACTTGAACGAATATTTAGGTTTAGTATATGTGTACATTTTTCACAAGTTCTGAGAGAAAGTCCGCGGGAGCGGACACAAACATTGCGGGTTTAAGAAAACACTCCCGCGCAGGGCTCTACTACTGTCCAATATGTTTATTGATTGTTTATTACGTTTCACATACCATTAATAAATATTGTTCTGTGCAGTGCGCGATTATCTAGTATTCTGTTGCATATGTAGCCATACTGACATTCCGTTGTGCTTTTCATTGTGATCATTTCTCAGCATGCATCAGCCTTCAGTGAGTCTGTAAAACCCTTCAGGGTCCTTGATTCTTGACTGTATAGAGACCCATTATGCAGTGACTCACAGTAGACTTCAGCGAGAGTAACAAGCACGCACACTAAAACACCAATGCGTGTGAAAAGTGCTGGAGTGCATGACTGCATCCGCACACAAGCATGTAAACACGCACTTAAAGTCGCAGAGATGTGAGGTTTGCATTTTAGCGTTATATAACATCAGAAACCAGTCCAACGCTCCATCTTCCTCTCTTCTCCCAGAGGAAATCTCGCTCTATCTCACCCATCCCATCCAGAAGATATTCAGCGCACGTTACGTAGCCGGAGGGATTTTTAGGTTTTTAACGCCAGCTTCTGTTTGCCTAGTCCCCTAAATCTGACTAATTATAACATCTAGCAACCCAGCGCACAAAGCAAAATATCACCTATCGAGAAGGAAATAACAAGCTGTGTGTTAGTCAGCGGCACACGGTAAATTGCAGCCCACTGCTTTGTAAAGTGATTAACCTAGCCTCTCACTAAACTGCTGTTTGCTCTGGAGTTAGAAAAGTTAGATGGAAATCAGGCCAGATATATAAGGCCTGTTATTCCTGCACGCTTGGATTGTGTGGTGAGGAATAATTGACGCCTGCATTGAGTTGGGGGCTGAAGGCTTGGCAGAGTGGAGACGGCACTACGTGAACCCGGGGTTTTGTCCATTATTCTGATACTCAGGATATGCAAACCAAGTAGAAGAGGAGATTGTTCCAGAGGGGTAATGATGCCTGTCCCAAACCCCAAACTGTGGGCTGAAAAAATGGTGGAGTGAACCAAGGTTATTACAGTTTTCCACTTGTAATTTTCTTTTTTTATTTTCTTTTTGGTTAGTATGCATGTATGTATATGTATGTGTGTGTGTATGTTTGTTTGTGTGTTTGTTTGTGTGTTCTTTTTTCACTTTTATTAAAAAAAAGCATCAGTGAACATTCAAAATTTGACTTGACATAGCTTTATCTTTTCAAAAATTGCAATTGTATGAATTTTTTTGAATTTCATTTTTAGTTTTACTTCCTGTTTATTTCCTCCGTTCAAATTGACTTTATTTTTTACTATTTTTTTTTATATCTGTAATTACGTATTATTAGAATTACTATTTTATCTTTTCACTTTTATTTAAAAAAAGTATTCAGTGAACATCCAAAATTTGTCCTGACACACTTTCTCTCTTAAAATTTGTTTATTGCAGTTATGAATTCATTACGTTAGTTAGTTAGACAACGTTAGTTTTTAAGATTACTTGTTTATTTAATTCAAACTGTTTGTTTGTTTTTAAATTGTTTATTCTTATTACTCTTATTTTATTTTTCAGTTTTATTTATAAAATATTGTGTAAACGTTAAAAACTTGCCTTGACAAACTCATCTTTATCTTGTTACTAAATACTCTTCTTGTAGTTAAATGAATTTCTTTGAATTTCAGTTGATTTTAATTCTACTTCCTGCTTGCTGTCACAATTGAATCGGAAATTCAAAGAAAATTTAAATTCAAAGAAATTTAATTGGAATTTAGAAAGCATTCTTAATTCCATTTGATGTTTTTAGTTTAGTTTAGTTCTCTTTAGTTTTTTAGAGTAGGTGTATTTGCTTTTTGAAGTTTTTATTTATATCTTTAATTTCCAAAAGTTCCAAAGGTGTTGCAGGGGTATTATTTAAAAATGTTTAACTGTGTTAAACTTCTCAACATAGTTTAGCACTATTTTTGATCAAATACAGGTTTGTTTTATGATATACCACATCAAAAATGAAAACATAAATTGTTAGTTTTCTTCTCATTTCTTCTTAGACTCTTGAGGAGTTGATTTAGAAGTTAAGTAAATAAAGTAAGTCACACTTGGGTTGTAAGTTGAGGAGCTGCTTGTGTGGGGGAATAATGATGTTACTACAAATTATGGGTAGAAATGTGGTGTGGAGTTGGAGCCGTAGGAGCCCAGTATTTTCTCAACCCAAAGTCAGATCTGAGCAGTGTTTTCTCTGCTGTTGGCCAGGATTCGTCCAAGCTGCAGCAATCACGCATTCACTGTTGCGCAAACTTTATTGTGCTCAGTGGCTGTTGTCTAACGCCTGAAACGCAGCGTCTCTGAGAGCTGAATACATGTCAAATGAGCTGGAGATTGACCATCAGCAAATCCACACTCTCTTCCACTGCAGCACTCATGATTCCATCCATCCATCCATCCATCCATCTGACTATCTATCTATCTATCTATCTATCTATCCATCTATCTATCATTTTAAATTCAGCAGTTGAATTGAAGTTTAAAAACAGCCCTGGTCCCATCATGCAAATGCGACTGAAAGTGTTTTCATGAATTTGAACTCCCAGCTGCTTCTCTTTTAAGCATGCATGTCTTTAAACTGTCTTTAAATATCCTGAAACATCCACCGGCCTCCCTGCCGTGATCCGGAGGGACGCCAGACTTAGCGTAACGTGGGCATTTCAAAGCTTGCTTCCCTGTCTTTCATTTCTTAGCTTACTGCGTCCATATTCTCCACTCTATCAGAGGGTTTTAGCGCATTAGGGGGGTATGTAGCCATTCGCACCCCTGTCAGACCATCTGAAAGCCTCGGTGGGACACAGTGAGGGAGGAGAGGTCGACAGCCAGGCAAGGTGAGCACAGCGCTCGCATCGCAATCCTCTGCTGAATTCTTGCTTTGTTTTTTTTTTTCCCTCTTATCAGCGATAAAAGCACAGAGACGAAACTCACGCGGAGTACACATATTTCCCCAGAGCCTGAGGGAGAACAGCGCTTCCCTCGACAACAACAAAGGCATCGAACAGTGGCGTCTTTACAGAAACATTGTTTAAAATCGCTCCCGTTAATTGAGCCGTTGAGGGAGATGTTGCTTGTCTGGAAGGATTTACATAAGTAAAGGGAAACGTTCGACACATTGGGTCTTTTTGATTTCGGGTTCTGCCGGCACATTGGTCCCAGTCGCCTCCTACAACGACACACTCATCCATCAAGACGTAATTGCTAATATTGGCCGACCGTGTTATTAATATCATGGCGCTGTGGATCATTTTTTCAGCCGTGAGGATATTACAATGCCAAGCCTCATGAAATGCACACTGATACAAATCTAAATGGCCTTCATATAATCGCTTATTGCGGCGAACCGCTTTTATTGCCTGGTGGTGCAAGATTCATCGAGGGAGAAAACGGTTGCATCACGCTCACTTTCTTCATCCATAAATGCTACATCACCACTCAAACCAGGCCGACATCGAGATACGTGTTTCTTTTCGCAGCATCTCGGCTCTTGAGACAGTAATTGGTGTTGTGCTGACAGATTCGGTAATGCGACGGGATCAATGTGATGCATCAATAATTCACATTTCCTTTTAAGCCGTGATTGATGCACGCTTGACAAACAACATGCATTGGTTTTGCACCCTTCTTTTATGCCGTTGGGTATCAGTGTCACTCGGTGCACATTGCACATCACAGGTACTCGGTTATGTCGGGATCCGTTCCGCAGGCCTGATCTAAGTCTTGTTCCCACTTTGCGAGGCTGTTCCATCTCGGTTCCTTTCATCTCGCAACTAGTAGAGGCATCTTATCAGCGGCTCTGGCGAGGCGCCTTTCACCAATCTGTCTCTCTAATCTCTCCGGCCTCGGTCGTATCAACTCTCTCCTCTGTGGATTTTCCTGCCCTTCTTTTCCCAAATTACTAGGAAAGCACAAACAGAAGCTGTTGATTTTCCCCATGTTTAATTAGTGTTGAAAAAACACGTCTTAATCCTGATCTTTCGCAGCAGTCAGTGAGTTGTCGGCCAGCGTGCTGACAGATTCCTTCAGACTTGATTTTCTGTTCTGGATGTGTCTGTAGCATAAGTGCCTGCACTTTAGCAGGGATTTTCTTGTAGAGATGGATAGACGTAGTTTATTGGTCCCTGAGGGTGAATTGGGGTGGGAAGACAGATGCCGTATTAAATGTAAATTGCTCATAAAACACCAACATACATCCACATAGTACAATCAAATGAAGCATAGAGTGAGGAATAAAGGTCTAATATGCAGTAATGCCAATATCCTAACTTGATTTACACAAGTAGGACACGATCCTGGATGAGCATCCTTGCTAGTCATTTGTCTACTTCAGCCTCAGGTTTTTAAATTTAAATGCAATATAAAGTGACACTCACAAAATAATATAAACATGCATATCTGCTTTATATTATTTTGATGACTAAATTCACTTGTAGCATTTAAAACTCGTTTTGCGCATTAGCGGTGGTGATTTGACTCTTTCTGCATGTTATATTGCACCAGTAGGTCTTTAAATGAGTGAATTGAATCATTCACTCAAATTGATTGACAAGTGACTATTCATGAGTAAGTCATTTAAATTATTCACTCTGTTGATTTGTTCAGAAGAACTGAATCATTCAAACAAGGGAAAAAAACAAGTTATTGTGTTTATGAGTGAGACATTTGAATCATGAACAAATCTTTTGATTTGTTCAACACCACTGATTCATTCAGAATTGGACAGATGATTGTCTTTGTGATGGAGTCTTTTGAATCTTTCACTCAATGAGTTCAGCAGCACTGATTTATTCAGGAATGAAACAAGTTACTATTCATGAGTGAGTCAGTTGAATCATTCACATTGATTTGTTCATAAGAGTTGATTCATTCAAACAAAACAAGTGACTCTTTTTATGAGTGAGTCATATGAATCCCTCACTCATTCAGTTTGTTCAGAAGAACTGATTTATTTGTAATTGGAATTGTCTTTAAGAGTCATTTAAGTCATTCAAAAACACTGAATCATTGACTCAGTTGTTTGCTCAAAACACTAAGTCATTCATGATCAAAACAAGTGACTGTGTTTACGAGATTGAATCATTTACTGAACTGATTTGTTCAAACTGCTAATTCATTCGGGACCAAAACAAGTGACTGAGTGAGTCATTGAATTATTCACACAGCTGACTCGTTCAAAAACATTCCTTGAGGAACAAATGAATTTAGCTGTATACCTTGTGTGTGTGTATTGAAAGAATCATTATCATACCAAATACTCCGCTTGTCCAATTAGGGTTTATGTAGCTTCTAAGCATTCATTCACCTAATCCCATCCGCATTTCCATTCAATCTGTAAAGCAGAAAATCCACGCGGTCAACCCTCCGTGACTGGATCCAGCAGAGCTGTGGCCAATCAGCTTACGATTACACACGTCAGACCCTTGAGCAAGAAAACAGAGGCTGTTTCAGACGGACGGATGGCATACAGAGTCTCGCTCTAGGGTTTTGTCCTAATGGACGTGTCATGTTAACGGTATATGACCCTGCTAGCAGGCGGCGAATGACTTACATAATAATACTTTTTGATAAAGTGGCAGATCTCGACAAGGCCGTTGCATGTGTATGACAGCCTTGTGTAGCGGCGCACAATGGGCCGTTTTTTTTGCGCCGCGCAGCACAATGTCACACTCGGAGTGCAGCACATGGCAGTCAGCAGCACATAATTATGCTGCACAGATGAGATCTCACTCTCCATCACGCTGAGCGGCCTCATTCTTTCAGCTTGCCTAGCCTCTCCAGACCCTGCGAGCGAGCTCTTTTCATCGCTGGGAGTCAGTGCTCATGAGCTACTGCTGCGGTAATAGAGGAAGACCTGTCAATATACAGTCTAACACATGCCTTTTCTGCCCTGGATCCTCTGTGTCAGCGAACGGACACACACATATACACTAATGTGCCCCAGATATTCAAAATGAGAAGACAAAACTGCCTCAATAGAGGTTCGTATATATATCTATCTATCTATCTATCTGATCATAATATATATCATAATGTTCTATTATAGGTCTATCATGTTTTAGTCACAGGTTTAGTCACATTGTCCTGATATTTGTCTTTGAAACACTGTTATATATTTTATAAAATCATATAAACATGCCATAACTTCCAAAATGTGACTGTAGACACTATATTGCATATTGATATGATTTTGTAAATAAATATGATTTGACTTATTTTACTTTTTGATTTAGAAAAAAAAAAAAAAATAAAATAAAAATCAGCCCAGATGTTATTTACATCCAGTTTTGGCATTTATTATTATTTATTTAATACAATAATAATAAAATGATTACTACAACAACAACAACAACAACAATAATAATAATAATAATAATTATATTATTATTATTATTATTATTGTTATTAAATAATATTATACTATATAATATTACACACTCACATTTTTAAAATATTTTTAGTGTATTTATTATGCAGCAAGCTTTGGACTGTTTTTGAATTGTCTGTTTGCCTTGAAGGTTGATTATTCAGTGATTATTCAGTGTTTAACTGCAGTTTTTCAGTTATTCATCATTTATAATGCAGTTAAAGATTTTGCTAGAAACATTATGATTTGCATCGCTGTGCCGTTTTTTATTTCTGTATTTATCTTTTTAGTTGTAGGGTGACATTGAAATGTACATAAATCTACATAAAACTAGTGTGAGATATGATGCTGTTACTGGATGGTTTTTGTTGCTCTCTTGGCTTTAAGGTATTGTTTTTGCTGGGAACATCTACGATTAATGCAGTGATTTATTCTTAAAAACAGACTCTCTTATGAGGATGAACATTAAGCACTGCTTGAAAACAGATGCTGTTTAGTCAGATCATTAACACCAGTTTAGTAGTGCTTAGCTGTGTGTTTTTAAGTGTTTAGTAAAAGAAAAATATAGGATTTTTCTTCACATATGACTTTGTATGCATGCTTAGGATGGGTGGATTATGGATAATATATCTCAGGATGGTACCAAAGTTAAGTCTGTCCAAAATAAACGGCGCACAGCAGGCGATGGTCTAATGTAAAGTTTGTGTGGAAACCCTCGAGTTATTTTAACAGAAAAAGTTAGTGAATTTCTGTTCTGGCTGTAAAAGACTGTTACCTAACTAAATGGTTATTGTGCTTTTCAGTATGGAAATGTGGACGCACAGTGATCATAATGGATGTGGCCACTCATGCTGAAATCGTTTGTGAAACCTTTTGTGCTCCCAGACTAATATATATGATTGCAGTCTGTTGCTTACAGACGTCTGAGAGGAAATTACATATTTGGGCAGTGCTAACTCATTATTTAAATATTCGTCTGCTCACAACATGCAAATGAAGTCCATTAGTGAGAGATTGAACAGACGCTGATTGACACTCTGAACTCGAGCAACAGTCGTCAGGTTTTAATTATGAAGTGTGAATGTGGTCTGAAGGCAAAGTTGACAAAATGGTTATGTTATGCATTACATGTTCGGCGCTAACTGATCATTATTTTGCAATTTTGAATCTGTTTCTGTGAGATATGAGCTGTTTTGCGAACTACTTTTAGATTTCTCCTCGTTGCAGCTCTCCGTGGATGGCAGTGATTGATTAATCAAGTCTTTGACAAATTAAAAATACACCTTTGACAGGCCTTGCTGAAATTTGAGTAACATTCTGGCACTTTTGCCTCATGAATCATTTGTCGGCACTGCAGGGCTTCAGTATGTGAATGGAATGGTTGTGAATGAGACAAAATACAATTTTAAAAACTAGTTACCTTTTATTACAGTGATAGATGCACATGTGTCCTGCACACAGCAACAGACACCATGCTAGATGCGATATCTGATTTGTGAACAAATGACTCTCATGAACAGATTCTTTTTAATGAATCAGTCAAGAAGGTTTACCAGTCAACCTTAAGCTCACTTGTGAGTGAGTGGTTTGAATCAGACTCTGTTAGTGAGTTTACAACGGACTTCACTTTTAAAACGTCTTCACTTTTCTTAGGCTGTTTAGTAGTTGCCAAATGTATCAATGTAGTATCTGGTATAGTTCCAAAGCCAACATTTTGGTGTGTAGATTTTCTTTCCGCTGCATTTACAGCCGCAGTGTTTTTTTGAGTCGAGGGATAGAGTTTGTCATCTGTGGATTAGGGACTGCTTGGAAATCTTTAAATGCGTAAGAAAATCCACATGTTGTGCGTGAGGCTCATCCGTAAAGCTAGCGAGTGCGTTTGTGATTAAGTCCCTGCGTCGCGGGGGAACGCAGAAGCTACGTGCGCAGCTTTAAAACCCATGAATGATTGAAGGGTTAGAAAGACGCCAGGTTATATTCCCATCAACCTGTCTGGAGCCACTTTAGTAATCTGGGAATCTGCTCGCTCAAAGAAACCATTCCCAGTGGTCAAAACAGAGACATGGTGTAGCACAGGCTTGTGTTGAATCATACATTGGATGTGCACATTAGCAGACAGATATTCTGAGAATCCAGCTTCGGTAAAACACACCGAACATGACCCGACTACAGAGCCTGAATCACGGTGCTTTGTCCCAGAGAGATGAGTGCTGGCGTGGGCGTAGAGGAGCAAGTGGAGGGAAGGAGACGCCGCTCATCCACCCACAGACAGACCTACTGCTCACCACAGGCTGCACAGCAGAGCAGCAGGAACGCAGGAAAATGAGCCAGTGCGCTTCATAGGAAAAGAACAGGATTGCTGCGTGCACACAGTGTTGCAGAGGTACAAGCATTTAACACCTTTGCAACTAAACAGATTATAAAGAGTAAAAAAAAAAAACGGTCTGCACTAAATTCTTATTGGATGAGCCACGTTTCAGGTTGAGAAATTGCCAGTATTCTGTCCAATACTACTGCTACTATTACTTCTAATTTATTGTTATTGTTTATTGTTTTCTTATAGAGTAAGAACATTATAGTTTTTTATTTTTTATTTTTCTTATGGAGTGTATTATGTAATAATAATAACAATAATAATACATTTATTAGATTAGCATTCATAAAATAATTAAAATTATTTAAAAGTATTATTATTATTATTATAATTCTAATTATTGTTGTTGTTTTTACCATTTTAGTTTTATTGTATCGTTATTGAGTTTATGTAAAGTTACATTAGTATTATTATTATTATTATTATTATTATTATTATTATTAATTTTTGTTTATGGTGTAAGAACATTTAAAATTCTTTGAGATAAAAAATAATAATATTAGTAAAACTAATATAACTAATAGTAATAATAATAATTTTTTTCAATATGAATAATATTAAAGATTTAAACCTTCTAATGGAGTTAAAGGATTTACAGTCAGTAATGATGATGATGATGATGAATATTATTATTATGATTATGATGATGATTATTAATAATAATACATTTTTATAATTATACATGTATTGAATACTCTACTTTTATTCATAAATATATTTTTTGCATTAATTCCATGTTCTGAATCTAATTTCATATTGGATGAGCATGAACCTCAAGCTGTAATAAAATGCAGATCAATGTGTACATGTGAGTGCACGTTATATATTAATATGCCAATATGATATAAAAAAGCCATAATGAATGCCTCCATGCCTAAGAATGTCCTCGTATTCCCATGTGGTAAAATGACACTGTGTTGTGGAAGTTGTAAGCAGAGTAGGAAAATGTAATAATAGTTCAGCACACATGATGTTTGAAGGTTTGTGGTTTCAGAATGAACTCTAAAGCATCTGCCAAACCACTGTCTCCAGCAAAGATGATGTCTCGACGACTTTCACCAAACTCTGTGCAGAAGGGGGAAAAATAACATGGTTTATGAGAGCGTGGCATGTAATTTTATATCCATCCATTTCTTCAGAATTTCCAACATAAACCGAAAGGATTGTAAGTATGAAATATTGCATTTCAGTGGCACAAGTTTTTGTATTAGCAAAGTTTGTAGGAAGCCAAACTGAATTTGAGCATCAGCACTGACCCTTCACCCTCAACACTATTGTGTTGTTCAAACAGAGGCCTGAGGGTCCGCGGCGCTCCGTTAACCAGGTTTGAACTCATATCTGTCCAGTCGTTTTTCCAAAGAGCTGCACTGTTGTTTCATGAGATCTGCTTTTGAAAACTTTCCAGTGGATCGTTGCTGGTTTGAAGAGCAGGATGAAATATTAATGTGCAATTTTGTTTGGCCCAATCAAACAATGTGAATGTTGTTGTTATTGCCCAGTATTGTTTTGAGACAGAATGCATGGAAAAGAGAGCCAATGAATTATTTAATGAAATGGAGACAGTAAACTTTACTAGGATACTTCACCTTTCTTCACTGCTGTGAAATTTAACGATTGATGTTAACAAACTGCTGAGCTTCCCCAGTTCATCTGGAGACTGAAGCCTAAATTAGTTATAGTAATGGCTTGTTTTTTCCTTTACACACTCTCTGACATCTACAGCAAACAAAAAATGGCTTTCAAACTGTTTTTTACGTAGAAATTGCTAGTGAATTTCACCAATAATTATTAAGAAATGGCAAGTAACACACTGAATTAAATGTGTAATTTTGAAGTAGAAAGTCTAAAATGATATTTTCTTGTTAAACATACTCCAGTAATTGTTTTATTTACAACTTCAAAAAGTGTGGTTTCTCTTATAAAATACAAGAACCTCCCAGAAAATTCAGCTTAAAGGGATAACTCTTCGCCCCCCCCCCCCCCCCCCAAAATGACATTTACTCACCCTACACTTGTTCCAAACATGTATGAATTTTTATTAGCTGTTGAACACAAAATAATGTTTTGAAGAATTCTGGTAACCCAACAGTTGACATAGCCATTGACTTCCATAGTATGGAAAAAATACTATGGTAATCAGTGGCTACCGTCAACTATTTGGATACAAACATTCTTCAGAATATCTTATTTTGTGTTCAAAAGGATAAAGAATCTCAAAACAGGTTTGGAACAAGTGTAGGGAGAGTAAATGACCGTATTTTCATTTTTGGGCAAACTGTCCATTTATAACAGCCTATGGTGTGCCAAAACCAACAAGAAACATTATTTCCCGTTCCAAACGACCTCAGCTGCTAACTCCGTCCACCTGTCCACCTCGAAAGGCCAAACCTGTCCACGCCACTGACATTTAATGTGCCTGACATAGCCGTTGTGTGTGGGTGTGTTAAGTCCTATGCTCCGCCATCTCCTTGACCTCCAGGGTCAGCGTGACGCCACGGCGATGCAAAAATAACCATCTCCCCGCTTACAGTGTTTGCTTGACTCTCCTGACATTACGACCCACTCTTTACCTGTCCTCCTCTCGTCTGTCCTCTCCTCTCCATCCTAAATGACATGGTAAATATCACACTGTTACCTTGGCAACATGCGTCCAACATTCCTCTTGCATTCAGCATTCCGCTTGCATCCCAAAACAAACAGCCTGCACAGGAGTCATGAAGGAAGAGAGACAAAACGGCTCAATAAACCCAGCAAATAAAGAAAATATCTGCAAATATCACTGTTTTCCTTATTAAATATTAATTCTGTTTGTCAAGATTGCAATGAATCATCTCATTTTTTTTCATGCAGAGCGAATGTGGAAAGTCAAAGTACTCAAAGTATTATTTATGCACATATGTACTGAATATTGCATCTAAATTTATTACACTTGGCATGTTGTGTCATTTTGAATGATGCATTAAAATAATTGGTTTATAAATGTCATTTTATGAATCAGACTTCACTGTTCACAATGTATATCTGATTTTTCAGTAGAAGGATAAGTTTCCTTGCCATTAATTTGTGCTGCATAATACTCATACTAAGTACTCAAAGTATTCATAATCTAATAATTTATGAACATATGTATTGCCTAATGCTTCTAAATTTGTTACACTTGGCATGTTAAGTCATCTTTAATGATTAATTAAAATAACTGGTTCATAAGAGTCATTTGATGTGAATCAGACTTCACTGATCACACTGTATGTTCGTGGTTTCAAGAAGAAAGCGTGTTTTCTAGCAATTGTTTTATGCTACAAAATAGTACTCAGTACTCAAAGTACTCATACACTCATTTATGAACATACTTCCTGATACTACAAAATGCATCTACATTTTTTTTTTGGAACTTGGCATGTTGTGTCATCTCGATTGTTTCATTTAAAAGAATTGGTTCATAAGAGTCATTCCTTATGAATCAGACTCAGTACTCATAAACTCATTTATGCACATACTGCCTGATACTACAAAATGCATCTAAATTTGATCAACTTAGCATGTTGAGTCATCTTAAAGGATTCATTAAAATAAAGTATGTTTGTTGTTTCAACAGAGTACTCTCTTGTACTTATAGTACTCATACTCAGTACTCAAAGTATTCATACTCATTTATGCAAAATGCATCAAACTTTTTAAAAGATTTGGTTCGTAAGAGTTGTTTCTTGTGAATCAGACTCACTGTGTTTGTTTGTCGTTTATATTAAATAGAAAGATGAGTTTTCTAGCCATTATTTTGTGTTACATAATAGTACTCATACTCAGTACTCAAAATATTCATACTCATTATATGTGCACATATGTACTGCCTAAAACGGCATAATGCATCCAAATTTGTTACACTTGGCAAGTTGCGTCATCTTGAATGAATCGTTAAAATAATTGGTTCATAAGTTGTGTTGTGAATCAGACTACACTGGTTGTTCTATGTTTGTTTTTTCAATAGAAAGACAGGTTTTTCAGTCATTATTTTGTGATACATAACAGACCTCATACTCAGTACTCAAAGTACTCATACACGAGTGCTCAAATCATAAGAGTAATTTTGTCACGGTTATGATCTGTTTTCAGTTAGTTTTCTATGTCTACGTCATCCTGCCTAGTTTGTGTTTCCATGGTTATTAGTTAATTAGCTACACACCTTTTTCTGTTTCCCCTTGATTGTTTCTAGTATTTAAAGCCTGTGTTCTCCCCTGGTGTTTGGTCTGCTATTAGTTTTACATTTGGTTTATGTTTGGTTGTGCCCGTTTCATCCTGTGGATTATTAAAAGAACTCTTTGTTTGTACTCCTCCGTCGTGCGCTTTGTTACACACCAGACACACGTAACAGAATAGCAGACCAAGTGAGTAATATTAGCGGCGTTTTTCTTTGTTTATTTTTATTTTTTTTTCGCTCCTCTCCCGTAATGGATCTGCCCGCCGTCCAACTCCTGTGCCTGGAGCAGATGAACCGTTCGCTGGAGGACCATACCAGGGACTTTCTCGATCTGGCGTGCCTTACCCACTTCCCGGACCACTCGCTGTGTCTTCTACAGATCCAGCCTGAGCGAGCGGTGTAAGGCACGCCTGCCAGCGAATGGTCCCAAAGAGGATTTCGCCGCTTTCGTGGAGTGGGTGTTGGAGAGTAATGGACTGTGTTTCTCCGTCTGCCCCGCCGAGGAAGACATCTCCAGCCCCACTCCCGAACCAGAGACCAGTCAGCCGTCATCCTGCTGCACGGAGCTAATGCCTGAGCCCACCGCAAACGGAGAGCCTGAGCCTGCCGCGACACGTGAGCCAGCGCGCAAACCCGCGACTGAGCCGATCATGGCCACGGAGCCAGAGCCACATTCATCGTCTGACCAAGTGCGTGAGCCGGCAACATTGCCCGTCCCTGAGGGAGTTTTGGTGGTGTTCGAGGGCTTGGAGGGAAGCCCCGCCCACACTCCCGCAACTGAGGGTGAGCTGCACCTGGTTTCTGGGAGTTATGAGGAACTAAAGGACATCTTTGAAATGGACCTAATAGACTGGTTTGGAGAAGTATTACCCTGTGCTCCTGAATCTCCTGTGTCTCCGCTGGTTCCGTCCAGCCCTGAATCTCCTGTGTCTCCGCTGGTTCCCTCCAGCCCTGAATCTCCTGCATCTCCGCTGGTTCCGCCCAGCTCATGTCCTCCTGTGTTCCCTCCCAGCCTCCCTCTCCCGCCTCCTCTCAAACCAGCCAGTTCCTCAGCTCCATCTCTGCTGGTGCCTGTCAGTCCCTCAGCTCACCCTCAGTCAGCGCCAGCTAGGCGCGCTGATCCGTCGCTTCGGGACTTCCAGCCTCCAGCTCCGCCCAGGCGTGAGGATCCCCTGTCTCCACCTCCAGCCTCCGAGCCCTGGACTCCACCTCGGTCCTTCGACCCATCAGCTCCGCCTGGGCTCCTAGCTCCCTCGTCTCCACCGTGGCCCGTCATCCCACCGGCTCCACCGGGCTCCCTCGTCCCTCCGGCTCCGCCTTGGTCAGTCGTCGACCATCCGCCGCCTCGGGACTCCACTCCTCTGGCTTCGCCTCGTCACTCTGTCCCTCCGGCTCTGTCAGGCTCCTCTTTCCCTTCGGCTCCACCTTCATCCTCAGTCGCACCGGCTCCACCACGGTCTTCCGGACCCCAGCCTCCGCCTTGGTCGCTTGAGCCTTCAGCTCCACCTAGGCCCTCCGGAGCCTCCGTGTCACCCTGGCTCTCTGTCTGCTCGGCTACATCCTGGGCTCCTCGTCCATCGGCTCAGTCTCCGTCAGTAGGCCCCCTGGTGTCGACTGTCCCTTCTCCACCATGGCTCCTCCCGCCGTCGACTCCACCGTGGGCCACCATCCTGGCTGGCCTCTGGATTTCCACCTGGCTCCTCCTGCTCCGGGCTCCTCCCTGGCTTCTCCCTCCATCTACTCCACCTTGGACTTATTTTTTGGACTCTTTTTGCCCCTTTCCCATTGCCTGCCCTTCACCTGCTCCACACCCGCCTCCTGAACCCCCACCCTCCCTCCTCTGTTGGACTGTTTTTCGGTGCGAGGACGCACCGTTCCGGGAGGGGGCGAACTGTCACGGTTATGATCTGTTTTCAGTTAGTTTTCTATGTCTACGTCATCCTGCCTAGTTTGTGTTTCCATGGTTATTAGTTAATTAGCTACACACCTGTTTCTGTTTCCCCTTGATTGTTTCTAGTATTTAAAGCCTGTGTTCTCCCCTGGTGTTTGGTCTGCTATTAGTTTTACATTTGGTTTATGTTTGGTTGTGCCCGTTTCATCCTGTGGATTATTAAAAGAACTCTTTGTTTGTACTCCTCCGTCGTGCGCTTTGTTACACACCAGACACACGTAACAAATTTGTTGTAAATCAGACTACACTGGTTGTGTGGTTTTTTTTTTTTTTTGTTTTTCAATAGAAATAAGTGAAAGCCATTATTTTTTGGTGCATAGTCTTTTTAGCTCATTGCATTCAATTCATACTGCAAACTCATTCACAATACTATTAAAATATTATTTGTTTGCTGTAGTGGTGTAGATTCGAAGTTATGAATAGATGAAGTTAAAAATAATCTGGCTTTTAATTACGTGTCTCATTCTGTTGAATGTAAGAACGCATCCTGCATGTGAAATGAAGGTATGGTGCATGAAATATTGTTTAGGTTGTGCAGATGTTGTCTGGTAGCCTTCCGGGAGCATCCAGTCAATTAACTTATTAAATATTCATGAGCCATGATTTCGCCAGATTGTTTGATTCACCAGCTGATTAGCACACAGTGTATGCCAGTCAGGCAACAAGTTGCGTAACATCAAGTAGAGCAATTAAAATTTATGAGCAACGACTACACTTCAGTAGGATTTGCAGCATGGATCTTTAATGAAGAATGTAAAGTACTTTACATTTTAGTCATTGTGTATTGCATCTGCTTCCATTTTATTTGCAGTCTTGCAGCCCTGTGTTGCATTTACAGGAAAGCTAAGTGTTGCATGTGAGTGTGTCACACACATACGGGCTGCAGGCGAGCTTTAGTTACAGCGGCTGAACACAGCTGTGCGCTTAGAGAAACAGGAGCTGTGAACAAATGACCTCCATCACACACGTCATTCCCACAGTCCCTTCAGAGCATTCAGTGTGTGCCGTGATTCACTTCTGTCCTGTCTGTGCTTCTGCTTTACAACAGGAACACACGTACTTCAGTGCCACACAAGCCTCCTGTTAAAAGTATAATTTACTCCTGGTAAATGCATTAATGCATTTGCTGATGAAGATGTTGAGTGCTGTCTGTGCAAAACTCATTGCCATGATGCTAGAGGGTTGCTACATGTATGTGGTTGAACTTCAAAGAGATGTCCAGTCAGATTCATAACCCAAACCACCCCACATCATTTTGGGCTTGAGTGTGTAACCAGAAACGCCCATCTGTGTGGACGCCACGTGTTCAGATCAATTCAGGTCAAGCACTTATAATACCATCTGTTTCTAAAAGTTCTGCCAGTCTGCAAACCCTCCGTCCCAACGGAGCTAAAGCTGCAGATTGATTTCCACAATGAAGATGATATCCTTCACTGTTGACATCAAATCGAAATCCACCCTATTTGTTCTCAATACATGTTCCTGATCTTGTGTATTAGAGTAAAAATGTATTAGTGCAAGTTATTTAAAAAAAAGGTTTGTCATATTATTATATCAAATATTATATGTGTGTGTGTGTGTGTGTGTAAATAAAATGAAATGGCTTATGAGTACTTATGATTATAAGTAATTATAAATAAGTAATAATAAATATACTGAACTATTTCAAAAAATGAAATATATTTTTGTATAAAAAGTATGTGTATGTGTATATATAAGTATTATTTTTGCCATTTAAATTATGTACACAACTTTTATTTGTATATACAATTTTAATAAAATATTAAGACTGCTAAGTGTTAATATCACATGCAAATCATGCATAAAGTAAATTTGTCCAATTTTAAAGATGTTTAGAAATGTTTTTTATAGAAACACAAGTCAAAAATATAGATTAATAAAATGTTTTTAGCAGTGCGGTGCATTAGCATAATTCCTCCATGGAGCAGCAGTCATGCATTTCCTCTGAAACATACTGATACTGATAGCCCATTTGTTTTACCATCTACCAGCTCTAAATAATACTGCTATGGCTTTTTACTTTCATCTGTTGCGACAAATAGTCATGAGTGTCATCTGGCGTGATCCAGGGATGAAGTATAGAGCCCTGAAAGTGGATCTAAATGCGTGTTTTGATGGGAAGCAGATGGCGTGGAGAGATGGGAGATGGATTGAGACATCATGGGCTCGGCCTCCTGCTGTCTGCAGTCTCCACAGCTCAGCCTCAGAAGTGGACGAGACGCTTTAGGATTCACCCCTCAACAGCGGCCATGAATGAGGCTGAAAAGGCAAAGCTGATTAGTGTGTGTATCTTGTTTTTGCAGCAGAAATGACTGAAGGCTCAGTGTTAATGAAAAGGTCTGTGGTTTTTCTTTTACATGCACTGCGTAGGTAATGATATGTTTGTTTTACAGAGGAACACAAAGCACATTTTCATGCTTTAGCTTAGAACCTAGATTGTTTTTTTTGTTTTTTTTTGGCATTTACCTTTCCATTTGCTGCAAATAAACTGTGCAAAGACACAGAAAATGGAATTTCTAATGATGTGGATCATGTAATCCAACGAACACATCAACTTTGAGCTATTATGTATCTTGAACAGGGTTATTGTAGTCAACTAAACCTAAAACTAAAACCATAAAAAATCGTCATCACAATTTATTATATTAAAAATATAATTTTATGGAATTTTTTTTTTCTTTTTTTAATATAATTTCAACTAGATGCCAAGGCAACATTTCTCATTTTCATTTAGTTGAACTTTTGTGTCATTTGTTAACATTAGTTAATGTATTAACTAACATGAACAAACAATGAACAATGCATTTATTACACTATTTATTCATCTTTGTTGATGTTAGTTAATGAAAATACAGTTGTTCATCGCTTATTCATGTTAGGTCACAGTGCATTAACTAATGTTAACAAACACAACTTGTGATTTTAATAATGCATTAGTAAATGCTGAAATTAACATGAACTAAGATTAATAAATTCTGCAGAAGTATTGTTCATTCTTAGTTCATGTTTACTAATGTTAACAAATGAACCTTATTGTAAAGTGTTACCACAAACTAAAGCGGAAATAAAAATTAAAAACTATAGACATGTTTTAAAATAACAATAATAATAATATTAATAAATGACAGAAACACAGTAATTTTACAAAAAATTAAGTAAAATAAAAACTGAAAATACAAAAAACTGATTAATAATTAAAAACAAAATCTGAAAAATATTTCATAAAACTAAAATAAAAAAACTATATAGACATTTAAAAAACAATATCTAATAAAAATGACAAAAACAACAAATCTGTAAAAAAAGAAAAGAAAATGAAAATACAAAAATAAAAACTAATAAATAATCACTGAAACTATACAGATTATATATAAAAAAAAATAAAAATTCTATGTTTACCTGTAAAATGAAAATGAAAACAGAAAATACAAAAAGAAAAACTATTTTTAAAAAACCTAACTATATAGATATATAAAAACCATTAAAAAAATAACCAAAGCACACGTTTGCATGCCGGTGTGTTGCAGTAATGATTTTAGATGTGAAGGCTGATGGATTGCCTCATCACAGTGAGATTAATTACTGTGAGTGAGTGTGTGTATGTGTGGTGTGATTGATTAGCAGATGAGTCTTGAATGCAGTAATGTTGCAGCTGAATCCAGTATGATGATTGTTTGAGATGATGAAATGGGCTGAACCAATTATTCCCAAAGCTGCTGTCGTTTGGTTCTGCTTATTAACCCATTGTAAACGTCAATTAACCTGCTGAGCTAACAGCTACTGTCTGCTTTGAGCAATGCAAATCAATGCTGATTCACAAATGTGACATTTTTCTTTTTAAATACGCATGCATGAGTCACTTTTATCTACTTTTGGCCATTTGCACTAAAAATGGCTTCGTTTAAGTTGCTGAAAGTGTCTAGAAGAGGTTCAGTCATGTATTTTTTTTCCTCCTCTGCCGAACGACCTGCTGTAAATCAGGGCTTCATTACACTTCCAGATGGCAGCTGTTGTCATGCTCAGAATCCAGCCAGGCGATTTGTTTTGACGGTAACGTGTCGATGCTGTATTGACGCTCTGAGATGCAGGTCATGGCCCTCCGAACAGACTGACACAAAAGTTTGTTTTTCTTGTCATGCAGCGTTGAGACGATTCTCATCCTTATTCATGCGTGAGCCCCGTGTGTCCCTCACAGACACCCTCTGCTCCCGCTCACATTCAACACATCTCATGCTTCATCCCCACTCTTTGATTTCAAGTCAATGCACCCCTGCCGTTACAAGCCGTTTTATTTCTCTAATACGATGCAGTTTAGAGATGTGTTGTTTTAGTATTATTTATACACTATTATAGCGTTTTTAATCATTTGAATTAGCTTTTATAATTTCACTTTACCTTTTCATTTTAAGTTTTGAAATATGCTTTTGTTTTTATATTTATATTTAGCTTTTATTTATTTTTATTTCAGTGTTTTAATCATTTTAGTACTTCAACTTTAGTTAGTTGCGAAGGCAATAAGTAATTTTTTTATTTTTTTCATTTTTTTTGTGTAATGTTTGGGTTTTGAAATATAGCTGAAATTAAATATATCCTATATTTTATAAATATAAATAAAATCTATACATTTTTATAATATATTTTAATTATTAGTAATTATAAATATAAATGATTTCATTTTAAATATTTCAAATAAAATGTAATATATTTTTGTATAATTACAATATGTAATATAGTTTTTTATATATATATATATATATATATATATATATATATATATATATATATATATATATATATTTTTTTTTTTATTTTTTTTTTTTTTTTTATTTTTTTTTATAGTTTTGAAATAAAGTTCTATATATATTTATTTGTATATGTTTATATAGATGATTGATGTATTGTCAAAAAAACCATTAATGGTTTTACTAGGGCTGCAACAACTAATCGATTATTATCGATAATGAAAATCATCGACAACGATTCTCATTATCGATTAGTCGGGTCTGCCCACAGTGTAACGTTATGTCTAGCTTCAGCCGGTCGTGTCAAATTAACGTTACAGCACTGAATAATGCGTTTCTATGGCCAAAATGCATCTAAAAATAGTGGAGGAAACAGAATGAGATGCTGCGGGAGAAGTACGTGATCCAAGCTGCACAAAACATGAGAATTCTTTAATTTAAGCTTTAAGCTGATGCATTTGCCTCAGGCGCTTTGACAGATGCGTGTTCGTCCTCAGCGCAAAAACTTTCAATTTACGGTCATATCCTTATCTGTAAATGTCACAAATTCACGCGAGCATTTCCATTTTTTGCATAAAGTTCCGTCCTGACAGTCTGCATTAAGTTTAAATGTTTACTGAATGAGTGCGAGCATGAACGCACGTCAGAGAGGGATTACTATTCAGCGCAAAAACATTCATTGTGCTGAAATATCTGTTGTTGAACGTTAAATTAAGGTTTAAAAGTCAACATGTAGTGTGCGTATTTTATGAGAGTCGGAACTGTAAAGGCATAACCGCATATTGTCTGAATATAAATATCAGATGCTTCATAGCCGCCTTTTACAGGATAAAGAAATTACAATAAACGTGACTGTGACCAAAAAGTTGGTTTACACTGAGTTTGTGTTTTTATTCGTCTTTTATTATCTTAATTTTTGATGAAGAGATTTAAACTATAGGCCTATATACAGTGCTTAACAAATTTATTAAAACAAATGTATTTAAGGTTTATAACAAATAATGTAAGCTTTGTGCCACTGCTGCTCTAAAGTAACAGTATTGGTGTTTACTAAAATCATTTTTTAGCTATCTGTATTGGTTAGTCCTCTAATTATGCGTAATCTCTTTAGTAACAGTAGGCTATTTCTAATGCTATAATATAATTATTTCTGTTATCTATAAAAGAATGAAAGGTCTATGAAAGATTTTTTCAGATACCCAGTTACAGTCAAAAAGTAGCTAAACAATGCCAGCAAGAATGCATGCTGTTATGAAAGGCAGGAGGCAATTTTTTTTATTATGTGAATAAATATTTAGTTGTTTCAGTTTGGTATTTGCCCAATAAATGACAATAACAATTTTAGATTTAAACAATTCTTTGACAGATTCCTAAAATATTTGTGTTTTCTTTTTATTATGACAGGTCGAGGGGTGAGAACCAGGAGGGCGTAAGTGACATTTTTGGTGAAATTGAGATATACACATCAAATGAAAGCTCTTGATGAGCTCTTTCTACTGGCAAAAGTACTGTCATCCATGAGTGTACAAATTTGTATTATAAACAATTGAAATCAGTGTACACAGTCAAATCAAACTATGGTAGAATTTTTGTTTTGGCTCTCCTGTAAAGTTGGTGAAATGTCACTTACGGCCTTCTGGTTCTCACCCCTCGAGGTGGTCTTTAATAAATTTTTAAGCACTGTATGTTTTCATAGCATTCAGTTGGCACGTTTGTTTGAAGGACATTGGGCAGAATGCGGAAGTGTCAATAAAATAAAAAAAGAAAATGTATTTTTTTTTTTTTAAAAATCCGATTAATAATAAAAAAATAATCGGCCAACTAATCGATTATCAAAATAATCGTTAGTTGCAACCCTAGTTTTTACCAGGGGAAAATTGTTCTGATAGTGATTCTATTGACATTGTTCTTTTGTGTTCTTTTCGTTATCAGTATAGCTGTGATTTAAACTTTCTTATTCTCCTTAAATTAGAAACTTACAGTAGTTATAATCGTGTATTATATAACTATTATAATAATAGTTACCATCTTTGTCGTGAACGTCCTTTTAGTCATAACGTCCCAGTATGACACCTCCAGCAGTCTTTGTTCATGAAGTCGGTCGAGCGTCGTGCTATGCATTAGCTGGGTATTTTATCTTTCTTTCTCTTCTGCCGCTGTCTGAGATGACATGTTACTTTATGCCTGTGCACTGTAAGCATGCCCGCCTCTTGAACGTCCCCCTCTTAAGCCCATTACAGCTGGAGAATAATAGGCCGTATTCTTCAGCACATCTGCTCAGACGTTCAGTGACTAACAAGCCGCTCCATCACCTCCTCCAGGAGACACACACCCCTGTGCTTTTAATTGAGATTTACTGACAGTCCTGCGTGTCGTCGTCCATTTGTGCGTCTCTAATCAGCACGTGGGCGATCGTGAGCTGGAAGAAACGATCTGTTGGATGGGTTTTCAGAACCGGCGCTCGGGTTCGATGTTTTCTGAAGCATCTCAATGGGAGCCTCTCTTTCGGCCCATCTGCCTCCAAATGAGCCTCTTGTTTTGCTTTTTTCCGAACTTCCTGTTATGCTTTTTAGGGCAAAAGAGCCAGAATACAGCCCTGCCATTACTGACACAACAACAGCCATCTGCAGCAGTTACTATTAGCAACACCAACGCAGTCTGTGCCAGACATGAGCGAATCTGTGTGTTTTTGTGCTGGCAGGGAGGAAGTGCTCGACGGCTCTATCAGACTGTGTTGGTGATGTAATGTGCTGGTGATTGCAGGAGCAGGTGCAATCAACACATTATGAAGCACATTAGATTGCATGCGGTACTTAACATTAGTGTTTTTAAAATAACACCACACTAAAAGCGGTTGCACTTAATGGTGCGGTGGAATTGAATGATGTTACTGATGTATGCATCAAACGCTAATATTGTAAATCCTGCAGTGTGCACGGTGTTAACATGATTTGCTCTGGCAAAATTGAATCAAAGTATGTTTGCAATAACAAAATAATTAATCTTTTATCATTTACATGAGAAAAATCATACATTAAAAAAACACAAATGTCTTCCTTCAGTATGATGTGTAAATGACTGGTTTTAATGTATTATATCAATGCTGGAAGAAATTGTGATGAAATATACAACTATTCAAAGTTTAAGGTCAGTAAGATTTTTTTTAAAGAAATGAATGCTTTTATTCCACAAGAATTGACCAAAAGGGCCTGAAAAGACATGTATAATCTTATAAAAATGTCTATATATATTTGCATAAAAAAACAGCTATTTTAAATTGTAATAATATTTCACATTATTACTGTTTTTACTGTATTTTTAGATAAATAAATGCAGCCTTGGTGAGCAGAAGAGACTTCTTTCAAAAACATTTAAAAAATTTTACTGACACCAAAATTTTGAACAGTATTGTGCAAAACCTGCATAGACCAGCCTAAGCTGCTTTTCTAGTCTTAACTGGTTTTCTTAGTCTGGTTTAATGCAAGCTAAGCTGGTTTTTAGCTTGTCAGTCCAAAACCATTTTGAAACAGACAAGCTTAGACCAGCAAACCATCTTAGGCTGGTTTACAGTGCTTTTTTAAAATAGATTTTCTTTTTAGATTATCTAATCTTCACTATTATAACACTAACATCAATGTATGAGTTGTATTGTGATGCATCTCCGAGACAATGAATGTTTCGTGACAATTCTTGCCAGAAGTTGCATTGAAAGAGTTTCTAGAATTTAGTTGAAAGAGTTCAAGCGCTAGTTAATGCTTTGATGTGAAAGTAAATGAAACTGGAGCATCTTACAGCCTCAAAACATGTTATAAGTGAACCGCACAATTGAGGTTGGTTCATTTGTACAATTATTATCATTTGCATATAGTAAACACTGATTGGCTGACTGTTTAATTGGTAAAAATGGGTAATTGCACGGTACATGTCCTAGTAAGTGCCAGTTTCTCATACATGTCAATCTATGCTCTGACTCTTCGAATACCCCCAGATTCCACCTTGGTTAACCCGCTTTTGAAATGTACAATCACTTATTCTGGAATCAAACTTCTTGAAGGAATTACTCTCTGATTAAGTAACAAATGAGGGGATTTGCTCTTTCTTTCCATTTGCACAGTTGAAACGGCTTCACTAGATTCTCCATGGGCGGCTTATATTGGCCCTTTTTCTTAATAAGATAAGCCTGTCCAGGATTTGGCACTTTTTAGACATTTTTTCCTAAACTGCACCCAAGCGTGTGATGTTTTTTTAGATGTGAATGCCATGAACGTATATTCTCTGCTGGTTGTTCTTCAGAGACTTTTAAATTAAGATTTTATCAACAGTTTGACATTTGCAGCGGCCTGGTATGTCTTTCAAACAGTACGCCATTATGAACGCTTCACAATGAACGAGTACAGCCTCTATTTCGGACGACATGTGTGGCATATTTATTCAGAATTAGTCATTTACTAATTATGAGTTGGGCTTCCAGATCGGATGATGGCAGCGAGAGATTCATTCAGTCAGAGATGATTCATATGATTCATCTAAACTGAAATGCATCATTAGCTTTAAGACTGGCAGCAGCGGCTCATTTCATTCATGCATTTATGTACTCCTAGAAATGTCCTTTTAAATAGTTTGAAAACTTTTACGATTTTTAGACACACAGCCTGTCTTGTTTAAAGTGATAATTCACCCAAAAATAAAAATGCTTTCATCATTTACTCTCACACGTGGTTCCAAACCTGTATGAGTTTCTTTCTTCTGCAAGAACATGAAAGAAGATATTTGGAAGAAAGCTGGTGACCAAACAGTTGACGGCAGCCATTGACTTGCATTGTATTTTTTTTTTTTTTTTTCCCATACTATTGAAGTCAATGGCTATTGTCTGCTGTTAGGTCACCAGTAGTCTCTGAAATACAGAAGAAAAAACTCTTGAAGGTGAGTAAATGATGTCAAAATTGTAATTTTTGTGTGAAAAGAGAAGTAAAATTGGTTGTGAAGACCTATTTCATATTGACTTCCATTTGCATTGAATAACACTCTTTTGACATTGAAAATGATTTTGAATATTTCCAGAAATGTCGTTTTTGGCATCTTCAAATCTTTGAGTATAATCAGCATTTCCCATGTATCTTTGATCTGGAAAACAACATGCATAGCCAAATAGTTTTTTAATCATTATTTAGCAAATTATACAGCAAAGCACTGAATAACTCACTTTTGACATTGAAAATTATTTGATTAGAAAAATCGCATACAGTCTTACATACCAGCAGTCAAATAGCTTTTTTTTTAGCCATTCTTTGGCGTAGTTGCATTCAAATCTGGCTCCATTCTAGTATTAAATACCCACTTTATTTTATTTTCTTGTTGAATATCTTGTTTCACTCTGTTGCACCATTTTACAGAAGTCAGATTGGTTGTGAAGACCTGTTTCATGTTGAATTCCATTTATGAATAGCTCACTTTTGACATTGAAAATGAGTTCAGATATTTCTAGAAATGTCGTTTTGGCATCTATACCAAATTTTTAGTAAAATCTGCATTTCCCATACAGCCAACCTTGACTTTGGCATTGAAAATGAATTGGAACATTTCACTAATCAGCCAAACAGAAAAACCTATCAGCAAATGCTAATCATAAAACGTGAATAATATCAGCTTCACCCAGATCGGTTGCCCGCTAATAATCAGCATTTCCCTTGATTTTTGACTTTGAACAACATACATGATCATTTAAGTTACATCACCAAAAACTCTATTCCAGCTCAATCTTTCAGTCTTCAGCGTGTGCAGTTGAAGGAAACGTTCTTCTGGAAAGCTCTGCGTTGATGGTGTGGAAGCAGAGAGGGTAACGGGAGGGCGCGAGGGCATGCTGGCCTTTCAGAAAGGTCGGCCGCGGGCCGCAGAGAGCACGTGTGAATGGCAGACGCCCCGCCGGGAGCAAATGCTTCTTTGTCCATGTTCTCCCTGAGCTTTTGAATGCCCACAGGAACACTGAGCATTGTTTATTTCCAGAAGAACCTTTCAGAGAATGTGAAGCTAAATTTAGCCACTGGGTGACATCAATTATTGCCACCTTTTGTTCAGTGTTTTGGGACCATATGGACATTTAATGATCATAATGGCTTGATGGACACAATCATGCCTTTTTACTCAATAGATGAGATAATGGTTGTGTTCAAAATGGAATAATAGCACACACTATATACTGCATTTAGTTTAATGTATTCTTTATAACCTACTACACTGTATAAAGATATTTTTGCTCCATTTGGGCCTCTAAAATATGTGATGGCTTTTTCAAGTATGAGCTCCATGTCCTCACTATGTCATAGGGTTATAATGAACTAAAACTAAAAAAAATAAATAATAAAAAATCATTACTTTAAAATATACATTAACTGACATAAAATAAAATATTAATATATTATAATATATTGATATCATCATAATAATAATAATAATAATTATTATTATTATTATTATTTTTTGTTTAGTTTAGTTTTACCTTTAGTTTATAAGTACAAAAATTACTAAAACTAAATAAACTGAAGCTTAAAACTATTAAAACATTTTTTTTAAACTAAAATGACAACAAAATTGGTATGTTGTTAACAAATATTAAAATAAAAACAAGAAGTATAAAGATAACATCTCATTTAAATGATTAACAAAAACTACAATAGTATATCAATGTTGCTAAAATAACTGTATCATACTATATGAAAACAAAAAAGTCTGGCAAGACTTCATCTTAAAATATTACTAACAATATCATGTTTTTTTTTAAATAATTGATCATGTTGATAATTTAGAGGAGTTTTATCAAATATGATACAATAGGCTTTATAGGATTAAATGTGGCTGTTATACATTTTTAATTCAGTTTTGTGTAAAAAATCTTGTGAATTTGAGTTAAAATATTTGTGCTTAATTGTGGTTGCGGTTGGTTGTAGGAGTACCACATACAGTTTGCATACTGGGTGCGGTATGCATTCTGCACAAATGTTAAGTATAGTAATGAGTCATTTTGAACACATCCAAATCAGATTTTTGTATTGCTCTGTTGTTGTTTTTTTGTCTTGGACATAGTCTTAATAGAAACTTGTTTTTAATTTGTTTTGGTTTTGTCAGTACATGCTGCTTCCCTTTTAAAATCATTATCCCTTCCTGTCATGATCGCTCTTTCTCTGTTTGCTCTCTCTCTGTTAGCCCGTGGCTTGTGCTTTGACAAATTGTGTTTACAACCAATTATTGTGATTTGTAATGTGCTTGTTTGCCGTCAATGTGCAGTGAGGGTGAAGGGACCGTGGAGAACACTTGTTGATTTTGTTTCAATTTCCTGAATTTCCCTCAAAAATCTTCTACCAAACTTTCTACCAAATCTGTACTAGTTCTTGATTCATTGTATGTATACCTGTGGGCAACAGGGTTTTGAGTGAATATACCGGCCCGTTCGATCATTTTCACAACATTCATTACTCCAGTTTTATCATTTACGGCAGAGCGTCTTTAATGTCAGTGTGTTGTTTTCAGACTCTCAGGCGATTCGTAGAAATCTCTCTTTCATGAGCTCCACGTTCGGCGAATCATCACATAAGCAAATCTCTGTGAAAGCTCAAACAAGCACTTGTGATTTTCAGCAATTTTTCCAGTGCCGCCGCAGGCTTTCACAATGACACAGCAGAAAATGAGCCATCAACCGCTCTGTTCTCCATTACTGATATTACTAGTTTTACCCCATTAATCAAATGAAGTATACCCTGCAACCGTACAGTCTCTTTGAAGAGCACAAGTGCAAAACAAGCCCAGCTTCACTGCATTTGTATTCAAGCTATTCAAAGCAGACGTTTCTGCTCCTCCCAGATTGTTTGTTGAATCTAAAAGGCTCGTTCAGAACTAATCATGTGACATAACAATTAAATAGCATATGCCCTCCCATCTGTACATATATTAATACATATTTTACATATATTTTGCATATATTTTTGTGTACATTTATGTATTTTTATATGTTTTATACATACATATGAAGAGTTTGGTTCCAAAACGCTATAAATCCATTTTGATTAATTTGAGTAAAAATGTGTTTTCTTTACGAAGAAAGTGGCAAGAAAACCACTATTTTCTGTTTCAAACTTTCACATAGCATCTTTAGGTTATAATAACATTAAAAAGTCAAATCCAGATTTTGATTTTCAAAGATTTATTATAAAATTGTATTATTTTTTTCTCAAATGCAATATGAGACTTTTTTTTATTTATTTATTTTTTTTCAAAATGCAATAAATCCATTGAATCAATATGAAAGTTATTTTTCATATTGAAACTGTTGAAAATAACATAGTAAGTTGATCCACATATGACAGCCTCTGAACTTGGTCATAATCTTATATACAGGCACTGGACTAAAAATACATTCAGCAGTCATCGCTCCCAAAATGAATTCAACGGGTCATCTTGTTTGCTATAAATTAATTACAACAATAAATGAAAATTTCATCATGAACAAGAACATGAACAACAATATCACATTAGACCACAGAAATTCCAAAATGACATTTCCCTTACATTCAACTTCCAAAAGTGCATTCAACTTTGCCATGTTACATTCATTTAGTTGACTACGTGCTATATGCTGTATTAACAAAAACATAAATGGCATTAATAAAAACACTAACACTGACAAGCTACGCAATATCGCGTTCATAATCAAATGTGATTCATCTGCGATTATGAACGTGATATTGCGTAGCTTGTCAGTGATCTATGGGTCTGTTTATTAAATACAATACTGATTTTGGCGGAAACTAAATTTAAAAAAAAAATGGCGTTTATCGCGTTTTGGAACCAAACTCTTCATATATTTCTATACATAATCATGTGACATTAATTAGCAAATGTCTGCACATTTGTACATAATTTATATATAAATTTAATTAAAATAAATTGTGTGTGTGTATATGTGCACGTCATATATCAGAATTTATTTTTAATACTGCTATTTGGTTCTTTGGTACATTTTATATATACAGGTGCATCTCAATAACTTAGAATGTCATGGAAAAGTTCATTTATTTCAGTAATTCAACTCAAATTGTGAAACTCGTGTATTAAATAAATTCAGTGCACACAGACTGAAGTAGTTTAAGTCTTTGGTTCTTTTAATTGTGATGATTTTGGCTCACATTTAACAAAAACCCACCAATTCCATATCTCAATAAATTAGAATACTTCATAAGACCAAAAAACATTTTTAGTGAATTGTTGGCCTTCTGGAAAGTATGTTCATTTACTGTATATGTACTCAATACTTGGTAGGGGCTCCTTTTGCTTTAATTACTGCCTCAATTCGGCGTGGCATGGAGGTGATCAGTTTGTGGCACTGCTGAGGTGGTATGGAAGCCCAGGTTTCTTTGACAGTGGCCTTCAGCTCATCTGCATTTTTTGGTCTCTTGTTTCTCATTTTCCTCTTGACAATACCCCATAGATTCTCTATGGGGCTCAGGTCTGGTGAGTTTGCTGGCCAGTCAAGCACACCAACACCATGGTCATTTAACCAACTTTTGGTGCTTTTGGCAGTGTGGGCAGGTGCTAAATCCTGCTGGAAAATGAAATCAGCATCTTTAAAAAGCTGGTCAGCAGAAGGAAGCATGAAGTGCTCCAAAATTTCTTGGTAAACGGGTGCAGTGACTTTGGTTTTCAAAACACAGTGGACCAACACCAGCAGATGACATTGCACCCCAAAAGAACCAAAGACTTAAACTATTTCAGTCTGTGTGCACTGAATTTATTTAATACACGAGTTTCACAATTTGAGTTGAATTACTGAAATAAATGAACTTTTCCATGACATTCTAATTTGAGATGCACCTGTATATATACAGTACTGTGCAAAAGTCTTAGGCCACTAGTATTTTCACCAACAACAAAAAAAATGGTTTTAAGTCGGTTATTTCTATCTTTTGCTGTAGCATGTCAGTTGGAAATATCAGTTTACATTTCCAAACATTATTTTTGCCATTAATTGTAATAATCCATTGAGATTTTTGTTTGCACAAGGAGTCTGACAACAGCCAGTGCTCCACACAGAGATCTGATCTCATCATCATCCAGTCCGTCTGGAATGACATGAAGAAACAGAACAAACTGAGACAGACTAAATCCAGAAGAACTGTGGCAACATCTCCAGGATGCTTCAAGACACCTACCTGCAAAGCTGTAAAAAATGCTGTAAAATGAGGATGCTTTCAGAAATAATGCCATAGATTTTATTGATCAGTTAACTTCTATTAACTAAATCAAATCAACATTTGGTATGACCACACTTTGAGTTTAAAACAGCTTTTGTCTGAGGTACACTTGCACATAGTTTTTCAGGTAGCTTTGCAGGAAGGTTTTTTTCTTCAAGTGTCTTGGAGACGTTGCCACAGTTCTTCTGGATTTAGTCTGTCTCAGTTTGTTCTGTTTCTTCATGTCATTCCAGACAGACTGGATGATGATGAGATCAGATCTCTGTGTGGAGCACTGGCTGTTGTCAGACTCCTTGTGCATACAAAAATCTCACTGGATTATTACAATTAATGGCAAAAATAATGTTTGGAAATGTAAACTGAGATTTCCTAATGACACACTACAGCAAAAGATAGAAATAACTGACTTAAAACCATTTTTTGTTGGTGAAAATACTAGTGGCCTAAGACTTTTGCACAGTACTGTATGTGTGTGTGTATATATATGTGTGTATATATATATATATATATATATGTGTATATATATATATATATATATATATATATATATATATATATATATATATGTGTGTGTGTGTATATATATATATATATATATATATATATATATAATTATTAGTGGTCAACCGATATTGGTTTCTTGACAGCCGATGCTGATATCTTGGAAAGCAGGGTGGCCGATGGCTGATAAAATTTTATTTAATGTTAATTAATATTTAAGAAATTTGAAATCATTTGAAAATGGATTAAAAAATAAATGTGTAAAATAAACATACTTATACTTTAGATGACAAAGTATTTTTCACAAATAAATAAATATTTAATAAAAATATAATTAAAAAGGAAGTAAACACTAACTAACAGGGCACTCAGTATTCTGGGAAGTCTTTGTGCATTGGGAATCATATTGTTCAAATAAAGCCAAGGTAACAGTCATTTTACATACAGCACACAGTGAAAATGACATGAATATGACAGTGGGCAAATGCATAAAGCACAGCATAGTTTGAAATCACAAGTTTAAAGTTTGTCGATCGGCATCTCTAGTGAAGCTGAGCTCTCCTCCTGCTCTCCTCCTCCTCCTCCATTCAATTCGCACAGACCAACCGTCACGCAGAGAACACGCGATCATGCAGGAAACAAATGCACACTTCACAAGATCTCACAACTGGATTTGACTAAGTTTGTAAGGTTTGTGAAATTAAATGTCCATTATTCATTCAAAGATTTGTTTAAATGATATAAATGCATATTTGCTGAATGCTGTCGGCAAACAAGAAAGTATTATAATGTTTGCCTTTCTGTTACTAATAATATAAAAGCAATCGTTATAATACTTTTTGTATACATTTAATTCCTTTGTTTAACAGTTCTATCTGATTATTTGACAGACTTCTATCCGTATAGATAGACAGAACTGTTAACGACGACAGCGAACAAGAGGGAGAATGTGAGCACTGTGTGCTCAGGTGCTGCCGCTCTCAGCACTGTCAAAATGAAAGTCTCGCCTCGAACGCATCGGCCAAACAGAAAAACTTATCGGCGATGCCGATATTTGAAAAATGCCAAATATCGGCCGATATATCGGCTTTGGCGATATATCGGTCGACCACTAATATAAATAAATAAATATGTATGTATGTATGTATGTATGTATGTGTGTGTGTTCACAGACAGTGATGCAAACTCAATTATGGCTGTTTTTGGTGTGCGAAACCATGTAGATCAGTGGGAAAAAAAAAGTGTTATACAAGTGTAGAGTCTGTGTTTTTACCATGTGCATATGCGTTTTATGCACTGAAGTGGTAGCTGTATGTAGTTTACAAACCCATCTGTGCAGTTTGTGTCTCCTGATGTCAAGAAAATCCATCTTTGTTGTGTTTAACATGCCTTAAAAAAGCCTTTCAGAGTGCGTCATGTTGAGGAGATTCATGAAGACGTGTGCTGCCTTGACAGCTCCTCAATCATCTGTCTCGTTCTTGCCTTAAAGTGCGTTTAAAGTTTATGGCGTCTTGCAGCAGTTTGGACGCTGCGTCCACAGCTGGACGTGTCCACCTGTTCTCTAGCACATCTGCGGTCCCTGCAGGCCTGACAGAGGGTAGAGCGCAGACGCAGCCCTTCGGTGATCCACCGATGTGACAGAAACAAGTCAAGTGTGACTTCCTCGCCCAAACGCACCTCTGAGTGGCAGAGAGAGATGCTGGGCTATTTTTATGCGATCTGCTGACAGTCATGCATGTATGCATGAAACCGTCCCACAGCGCTCTATACATGACATAATGTACCATGTCGTGTCGCATGTACAGTACTCTCCTGATAGAGTGTGGAGAAGTGTTAACTACACCTCACTGTTAATATTTATATTTATGATATGTTCTGTATGTTTTGTCGATTACACATTTTATGAAAAAAAAAAAAAAAAAGGTAATTGCTACTCACAATTCTGACTTTTTCCTTGCAATTATGAATTTACATCTTGCAATTCAGACTTTTTTCTCAGAAATGCATGCTATAAACTCAGAATTGTGAGAAATAGTCAGAATTGTGAGACAAACTAAAGTTTATATCTCGCAATTGCGAGTTTATGATTTGCATTTCTGACTTTCTCCTCAGTTTATTTCTCACAATTCTGACTTTTTTTATATCTTGCAATTCTGACTCTTATTCTCAGAAATTGCAAAAATGTAAGAATTGCGAGACAAACTAAAAAGTTTATATCTTGCAATTCTAACTTCTTTCTCTTAATTGTGAGTTTATATCTTGCAATTCTGACTTTTTTGAATTGAGATATAAACTTGCAATTGAGCTATAAAATCTAAAAAAATATTTATTTTCTTACAGCTTTATATTGCACAGTTCTGACTTTATAACTCACAATTGTGAGTTTATATCATGCCATTCTGAGAAAAAAAGTCAGAGTTGTCAGATGCAATTTTAAAAATTTAAGTTGCAATTGTAAGATAAGAAGTTGCAATTATTATTTAATTTTTAATTAGTGACGGAAACAAGTTTCCATAGGTTTGAGAGCGTCAAGACCAATCAATTTTAAAGTTGCTTCAGATTTAAACCTCTTCACTGAATTAGTTGAAAGGTTTGATTGATTTATTTTCATAAATCTGTTCCTTTGAACAGTTTTTAAGGTAATCACTTTGGTTTTTGAAATAAGATGCCGCAGCAGAGGCAGAAGCCCACACAGGCAAACAGAGCGACCGGACGGATGATGGATTGAAAAGCAGGTTGGTAAAGTGATTAGCATCCTTCCAGGGTGAGTGTTGCCTTGGCAACAATAAATTAACCAGTAAACAGCGCCGAAACCAGCACGAATGTCCCAAATGGTATCAGCATCCAAAGTTTTGTCATCAATCAATTGAGCCAATCATATCGCTTTCGGCAGGTTTCAAATGAACAGACTTAGAGATGAGAAGAACAAAAGGACACAGACGACCCAAGGATCTCGTCCAAGGTGAACGATGGACAATCAGTATGCCGATGTGAACCTTGAGCCGTTACTTACATGAGCTTTAGGACAAACGCAGGGTTAAAAGCTTTCAAAAAAGGAGATTAGATGAAGATCTTCAATCTTCAGCAGAGAGAGGATATAACAACATAAAGACACATAATCCTGCTTTAGGAAACACTATATGAGGTCATGCTAGACTACTGAAACGAAAAATAAAGCAATCAAGCAAACCAACGAAAAAAAACTATTAATACTACTTTGCTAAACTATTATGTTATTGTAAAATATAACTAAACTGTGTGTGTGTGTATATATATATGTGTGTATATATATATATATATATACACACACACTAAAAAATTCAGGGTTTTTTTTTTTTAACCCAAATGCTGAGCCTTTTGGGTCATCTTTTGGGTCATTTTTTCAGTGTTTGGGTAATTTTTGTGTAACCCAGCCCCTGGGTCAAATGTAACAACCCAATGTTTGGGTAGTTTTTTAGTTTTACCCAGCTCCTGGGTCTGACATAATAACCCAGTGTTTGGGAAGGTTTTGTTTTACTCAGATCCTGTGTCAGATGTAACCCAGCGGTTGAGTTATTTATCGCGGGGATTCTGCGTCGTCTTCTGGAGAGATCAGTTCTAAGCGCCATCGAATTAATGCATTTCTTCGGTAAATACAGGTTTGTGTACATTTTATTTTATATATAAAATCGTTACTGTGCTGTATATTGTTCAGTTTTCATGCAGAACAACATACAGGCCACCTCATAAAATATGTATGAATTGCCGTGAGATCGGGCTGGTCTTATCGCGTGATGGAAAAGCCTATACTCTGCATAAAATAAACGATTTTATTCATAAAGATACAGAATACAAATACTTTGGATGTTAAAATATTTCCTCAGAGCTCTTTACTGTTTGTTTTTGAGCAGGTTGTGAAGGCAGTTGCAGTATATTTCGGCTATGAGTGAAACGCAGGGCGGCGGTCTCTGGCGTGAGCAGTTCCCCACCAAACACAACTCCAGCTCGGGCACGAGAGCCAGCGCCGTTACGGTGGAAACAGAATAACAGAGACTGGACGATTACACGTGAATTACTTCTGTTTAATGTTAAATGATTAATGTTTACTTTTAATGTTCGTTAAACGAGTTTAAATAGGCAATATGTATACATAAAAACGATAAACAATGCTGAAAATGATAAATAAAAGAAAATAAAGTTATCATGCAATCCAGTGGTTGTGTGGAGTATTTTACAAAAGTTTAGATAAGTTAATTTGTAAACATTATTTCATGTATAAAGTAAAAAATAAGCTGTATTATAATAAAAATGAATCAGCCCATTAGCTGGGTTAAATCAACCCATTATGATGGGTTAAATAACCCAATTTGCTGGGTAAAATTAACCCAAAATGTGTTCTGTCCTATATTTACCCACCCCTTGGGTTAAAAACAACCGAAATTGGGTTTTTTTTAACCCAGTGTTTTTTAGAGTGTGTATATATATATATATATATATATATATATATATATATATATATATATATATATATATATATATATGTATATGTGTGTGTGTGTATGTATATGTGTGTGTGTGTATGTATATGTGTGTGTGTGTATGTATATGTGTGTGTGTGTGTGTGTATGTATATATATGTGTGTGTGTGTATGTATATATATGTGTGTGTGTGTGTGTATATATATATATATATATATATATATATATATATATATATATATACACGCACGCACGCGCGCACACACACACACACACACACACACATATATATAAGGTAAATTTGTAGTAGTAGCCAACAATATATTGTATGGGTCAAAATTATCGATTTTTCTTTTATGGCAAAAATCATTAGGATATTAAGTAAAGATCATGTTCAATGAAGATATTTTGTAAACTTCCTACTGTAAATATATCAATTTAATTTTTGATTAGTACACTCTAAAAAATGCTGGGTTAAAAACGGGGGTTATTTGGCAACCCAGCGCTGGGTAAATATTGGACAGAACACATGCTGGGTTATTTTGACCCAGCTGGTTGGGTTAAACGTTTTTACCCACCATGCAGGGTTGTTTAATTTAAGTCATCTACTGTTTAAAAATGATTATATTGCTAGCTTAAAATGGGCTAGAAATTAAAAAAAAAAAAAAAAATCACACACAGAATTATTATAGGCAACAGCAATAATCAAAAGATGAACATTTATTATTAAGACACCCATGGACACCCATGGACAAAATACAAGACAAATTGAATTTATTTGGGTGAATACAACATGGTTTACAATATTACATTTAAACTTGTTTAACAAGCATTTTAGAAATAAAAAAGGCACTATTTAGAAGTAGCATTTTAATTTAAGTGTATTCAACCGTTCTCTGTAATCGCTTTTTACCGAAATAGTGCTAATTCTCGTGCCGGTGTGTAACCGAAATCTGAGCCGGTGAAGGGCTGCTGTTTGCGAGGAAACTGCGAACTAGCTGAGAGATGGCGTGACTGACTCCAAAACCTGCCCAAAAACAAACAATACTGAAATTAGAGAACATATTTTAACATCAAATTAAATTACACTCAGTATTATAACGAATAAAATCCATTTGTTATGCAAAGGCGTTTCCAGCGCGAAACGACCGCTGCTGACGCAGCTGACTGACATCTCGTCCTTATGTTGCGCTGCGTAAAATAATATAATTTACACCACATTAAAGACTTTATAAATGAAATAAAATGTATACAAACCTTTATTTCCCTGAAAGAGTGCACCAAATCGGCAGCAGCAGCACTGAGAAACCGCTCTCTCCTGTGGACTTAAAAAGCCTGTGCTCTCAGCAGCTGCGTTGAGAAGTTTCACCGGAGACAGGATCAACCCAGCATTAAAATGACCCAGCAGCTGGGCAAAAATATTAAAAACAACCCAATAAAATGACCCAACAGGCTGAACCCAGCAATTTGGGTTAAAAAAAAAAAATAACCCAGCATTTTTTAGTGTAATATGAAATGCTAAGAACTTTACAACAACTTTTTAACAACTTTAAAGGCAATTTTCTCTATATTTAGATTTTTTTGCACCCTCAGATTCCAGATTTTCAAATAGTTGTATCTCAGCTAAATACTGTCCTATCCTAACAGCTTATTTATTCAGCTTTCAGATGATGTATAAATCTCAATTTCAAAAAAATTGACCCTTATGACTGGTTTTGTGGTCCAGGGTCACACATATAAACACAAGTTAGATTTATAATATAATATCATTTATAATTAATATAAATTTGAATTATAATATATACTATTTATGTAATTATATTTATATTAACATTTATGCAACTATATATTATATTATATTATGTACTGCGTTAAGCTAACTGAGACTTGTTATAACACTTGTATATCATTGCTCTTTTGTTGATTTTGATTGCTTCCATTGTCCTCATTTGTAAGTCTCTTTAGATAAAAGCGTCTGCTAAATGTAAATATAATGTAAATATATAATCATGGTGGTATTTTAACTGCCTTTATGCTGAGCTGATTTGGAAAATCCAGTGATTTTCATGCTTTAATGCATGTGTGTGTGAGTGTCATGTGAAGTTCTCCTCAACCTTGATTCGTTTGCCTCAAACCACGTCCTGACCAGCATGCCTCAGTCCGTTCACGTTACCCAGCAGCCCTGTGACTCTCCATGTGAGCGAGAGGCCTTTATCTGCTGTGAACGGCCTCCTCTGTCCTCTCACAGCTGCGTCTGCGTGTGACTACCGCTGTAATTGTGTTTATTGAGATGTCGGTGCCTCATGGCAGAGAGGAAGAGGGTGGAGAGGAGAGCCGGAGAGGGTGGGCATATGCTCTTGTGATCAGGGCGTATGACTGCTGAGAGCAGCAGCACTGACTGCGTGTGTGGATCAGTGATAAACAGCAGGAGTAGAGAGAGAGAGAGAGAGACAGGACTGAGGTGACAGAGCCACCGGCGGCCCCTGGAGACACACAGACAGACTGACTGACAGACAGACAGACAGACATGTTGAAATTCTGCACCACCCCTCGCTCAAGGTGTGTAGCTTCGTGTGTGTGTGTTTGCTGCTGGGTAGATGTCATCTGTTGGGTTTTCATCTGGGTTACATCATGTTTGACTCTGTCCTGTTGGGAAATCAGACTCAAACCAGTCTCTGATGGCGAGTGCTGGTTTTACATGGATTCTGACTGCTCAGAGCTGGTTTAGATGGTGGTGCTGACGTCAACCTGGTAGACCATTATGGTCAAATGAGTTTATATATAAGTGTGTGTGTGTGTGTGTGTGTGTGTTTATAAATAACCTGTTTTTAATAAATGATTTTATCATATATTTTATTTATTTAATTGTTTGTTTGTTTTAAAGAAATTAATACATAATTATTGGGATGGGCGTTAAGTAATTATCATTATTAATTAACTTTTTATTATCATTTATTATTTTCACATTATCATTACTTTATATATTTGTTGTTATAAATATATGTATATTTATTGGAATATAAGTATTTATTTTAAAATAACTATAGTTATTATATTATTTATATAATTCTCTTTCTCACTAGTGCTGCGTTCGATACATCGATACGACGATGTATCGTCAGAGATCTGTCGATATGAGTACAGCTGGCCCTGTATCGATATTGTGGCACATGTGCAGCAGTGACCGCGCTTAATTTGAATACAAGAACACTGTTTAAAATCGAGTAGAAAGTGCAAGGTTTCTAAAAAATAATGAATAGAGCATAGGCTACAACAAGGTTTTATCTGGCCGCAGAGGAACACAACTGGGTTGCCTGATACAAAGAGATGTATCCCCGAAACAGAGCCTCCCAATTTCGCCATACGGAAATATCTGCTAAATGTGATACTTATCTTTGTCAACCTGACAACCATGTGCACGCGCTCTCTCCACTGTAGATAAACGTGCTTGCTTTCTGAAAATACCGGTTAGCTTGCAGTTTAGCGATCTCCACTTCAATACTCTAATATCGGAAAAGTGTGATTTATCAAGTGTTCATTTATGAGAGAGAGAGAGAGAGAGAGAGAGGCTGTGTATGCATGTGTGAATTACCACTGTTTTGCCTCGTTTCTCTATTAATAGTGAAGCTTTGGCTTTAATTCCTTTAGAAACAATGATGTTACTAGCTCTTTGTTGAGAAAGATAATGTAGCTCTTGAGCGATTAAGCTATTTAGTTGATAAAATTGCGGGGCAGCGCTAAAAAGTTTGTTCCTGAATGTCTGTGTGCGGCTGCAACGTGATCTGTGTGTGAGTGACTGAGCGTGTGTGTGCGTTAGATACAGTGAAGACAGCGCATTAGTTTAGAACTCTTCTAATTTTTATTTTTATTTTTTAAGCGTAGAGAGTGTGCATCATTTGTGCAATGATAACCTACCAGTAATGTAAAGATGATTTTTAAAAATATATTAGAATGAGTACATTACAATATAAATTTATTAGAACAAGTACATTATTATTTATGGGCATAAAAACAAGATGCAAACAATAAGAATTTTGTACCTGGTGGGGAGTGCCCAATGTAAACATGAAACATATGCCATTATCTATATTGTACTGTGGTACAGTTATGGAGGCCCTTTGTAATGCAGAGGTCAACTGCCTGCTCTGCCTATAGTTAGAAATGGCCCTATAGTATGCAGTGTTTAATAAACAGCTGTTCCGCTGAGGTGAAATTCAGTGCAGTCCTGTATCGTGATACGTAACGTATCGTGACTTTGCAGGTGATACACAGCCCTATTTCTCACTATATTTTATTTTGATATCTAAGATCATATATATATATATATATATATATATATATATATATATATATATATAAATATAATTTCTTTATAATTTCTTTATAATTGTATTGGTTATTATGGTTTTTAATCAGATAAGGAATAATGTATCACCTTTATTTATTTATTAAATAAATAAATAAACATAAACAAATCATTTATTTATTTATTTGTGTATTTATTTAATTTATTTCACAAATGTGATATATAATTCTTATTCAATTATATTAATATGTATTTTATATATAATTTATTTTAATTTCAATCATTTTATTGTTTATTTGTGTTTTTAGTAAAAAGGTTAGATTTTTGTTAAATCTTTTTACTCGCATTATGATTTTCATTTCATTTCATTTCATTTCACTTCTTGTTTTTAACTTAAGGACATAAACCAGAAATGCTCAGTGCTTTTGTAATATAGTAGCCAAAAACACACGACAACACTTCAGTTAAATTCTACATGTTGAATATTGTGGTAGCTAGAAAATATCCTGCATGTGTCTACTAGTGTAGACTGTGCAATAAAATAGTGAATGTGAAACAGTTTGCAGACCATGCCATCATCTTCTCCTCTCGTTTGGAGACCGTGTTCTATGTTGTTGGCTTGTTCAGATGGTCTGATGTTTAGCAGCAGGGCAGCACGTGAATCCCGTGGCTCGTTCAATCATGTCAATCATCGAACGGCTCTTTATTGAGTGTCAAAGTGTGAACAGCAGTCTCACATGTCTCTAATTCCCACAATTTCTGTTTCTTTTCTCTCTTGCAGTCACAATGAGCGAAAGGTGACCTGCAAGCATCCCGTCACAGGCGTTCCTTCGCAAGACAACTGCATCTTTGTCGTCAACGAACAGTGAGTCATTTCTTTCTCTCTCTTTGTTTCCTGCAGCATTGAGTCAGAAACAGAGTGCTTTGTCTGAACTTCACACAGAAATCACATTCATGCTGCCTAATGTACTGCACAGTCATTTTTGGGGTGGATTGAATGTTGGTTAATAGGGGGTATAAAGAAATGTAAAAATTAGATAAAGTATTCATATTTCAGAATAAGTCAAAGGATTGTTTTTCTGGGTCACACGGCACATTTATTATTTTCCATTAGTCTGCTGATGGGTACACGAGTTGTGAATCTTACAAAAATATGGTCAGAATATTATGTAAATTAATTTTGAGGTAAAATGTGACCTGTCATTAAAAATGCTTTAATGTAAATTCATTTTATTTTTTTCATTTGCAGTATGAAAACAATTTAATTATTTATTTTATTATTATGAAAATATATGCATATGATTTAGAATTATGATTTTTTTCAGTATAATTATAATTAATACTTATTTAAATATTAAATAAAATTCTCTCTATGTAATTTATTTTAACATCTAAAATAAAATATTTTTCATAATTTATTTTTTAAATATATTTTTTTATTCCAGTTTTTTAATCACATTTTGAATAATTGATCATTTACTTTATTTATTTTATGAGTTTTCTAATTTAAATATTACTTAGATGGGTGTTATGAGAAATCGGATATCACAGTATGAACATTTTTTTTATTATCCGTACTATTATCTGTATCATATTATTCAAATATGTAATTTTCTATAATTATAATTAATTATATGCATTTTGAAATTTGTGCGCATTTTTTATATAATTATATAAAATATAATTATTAATTTAATTTATTTGTTTGTTTTTTTTTGCACCTATTTGCACTGATGTACAGTATAATTTCTTGGATTTTTGATGAAACAGATTTAATTTGAATTTGCTTTGCTATTAGGATGAAACAATGTATTTGCAATATGCATAAATATATAAATATGTAATGTATATTATATAAAGGCATAATTTAGGTTTATGTATAGTGTATAAATACTTATTTTGCAGGTCACATTAACCCCAACATCATATCGTTATGTAAATGTTTTCTTGACCTTTTTAATGAGATTCATCCAAAAGCATTACTATTCCTGGCCCGCCTGCTAACGGATAATGTGTTACTACTTGTGTGTGTTTGAAAAGAGTGAGCCACTAAATAGTCAACACACCGCCACATTTTCACACAAAGCCACTAGCAATTAACAGGCCGGCAGTTAACGAAGAGCTGGGAAGATGATTATGCTGCGGTATATCCGGACTGGAGTCATGACTTTATCCAGCTCTGCTCCTCTTCACAGCTCACCTCTCCTGTCCAACACGAGCTGCTCTCCTGATAATTGCCCTCAAACCGCTGTCAGACACATCTCTAGTCTTTATCTCGCTCTCTTTCTCCTTTCTTTTCTCCTGCGTCCTCTAGCAAAGTCAACAACTTCCCTCCGTTCCTCTGTCGTTTATCCAATCTCTGCAGTCCCTGTTCACAGATAGCGACTAAACAGTGCCGCAGATAAACCTCAGATCCGCTCGCTCTGAGCAGATGATGGGAGAGACTGAACTTGGTTGGGAAAGAAACGTTTGTGCTGCAGATATTTGCATCTGATGAAGACGAGCGGCAGGAGGGTTTGTTCGCTCGCGTGTTGTTTCAAACCATTTGACTTTGTTTCTTTTCTGGAAAACGGAGGTTTCCTGTTTCTTTTTCGTACAACAGACACTTTCAGCCTCCAAAGATGAGATAAAATGACAAAAAAAGCATTATAAAAGTGTGTGTGTAATATATATATATATGTATATATATATGTATGTGTGTGTGTGTGTGTGTGTGTGTGTGTGTGTGTGTGTGTGTGTGTGTGTGTTTGTATAAAATTTGGTCAGAAGTTTTAATGTATATATTCATATTTTTTGTAAAATAAGCTCCAAAAACTAATCACAGTGGCATATAAAATAAGTGACTAAAACTTTAGATTAAATTAAATTGAAAAAAAAAATATAATAATAATTGATGATATAAAACTAAAAGCTGTCATTATAAATTTTAATATTGTATATATTTATCTTTTTATTTTTTTTTTTGTAAAATAAACCCCAGAAACTAATTAAAAATGGCAACAGCACATGCAGTATAAAACGAAAGCACAAATAACTAAAACTTGAAGTGAAATTAAAAAGAAAACTGAAAATATAAAACTAAAAGCTGATTGCAGGTCTTCTGAAGTGCTCAAGTAATAAACACTGCTTTTATAATGCTGTTTTTATCCATCCTCATTGATTTTCAGTGTTTGAAACATTTTGTTAAACATCTCCTTTAGTTTTCTATTGAAGAACGAATATCACACAGGTTTGAAACAACATGAGGGTGAGCAGACGATGACAGCACTTTCATTTTGGGTGAATTATTGATGTAATGAGCTGAATGAGAAGTGTTTTGAGAGCGGACTGAACTGTAGCGTGGCAGATAATGAGAGAAGGCAGTGTCGGTTTCATTTCTTCTGCTGCTGATGGCGAGACCCTTTTTTCTACCTGTTTCAATTATCACCTCCATCTTGCTTTTCTGTGAAGTCGATGTTAATGAGATTTACACTTATTTTTACTCTAACGTGTGAGAGTCTCACTCTGAGGTGTGTGTGCGTTTGTGAGACGATGACATGGTTCACGCAGGTCTCCATCTCCATTACTTCAAGATAACGCAGAGCTCGAGATCTGTGCTTGTCTTGATTGCTTTGTTGCAGAGATTTAGAGAGAAACGGTTGCTGTTTTTGCAGTTATGTGGCAGAAGAAATCAGTAGAAAGTAAGAGATTGAGTTGTTTTGGGTATTTAAGGTATTTTAATTAGACGTGGAATTGAATTTTTGGACATTTAGCTCCTCCTCGTCAAGCCATAGATTCATGTTTCAGGCTGCATTGCGTTTTAAGGCCATTGATTCGTCTTAATCAGCCGGACAATGAAGGTTTCCAGAGTATCGACGGTTGTTGAGATTGATGCATCTGCCCCATATGAACCACTTACGAGAGACTGAAAATAGCAGTATGTCTTGTCTTCTAATTTGCACAAAATCAATTTTAAAATACATATTATTTTTTAATAAATTCTAAGCTTAAAATGCACTTAAAAAGCAGTAAAAAAAAAAAAAAAAAAACTGACATTTTAATTGGACTTTCACAAAAGAAAATACTTTTTTTTTAACAATTTTAATACAAGTTTTAAATAGAGTAGTTTTAAAATGACAGTTTTAATTTGCACAAAATAATGTTTAAAATATTTAAAAATGTCCACATGATAAAATGTTCAAACAAAAAATGTATTACAATTTTATCAATACTTTTTTCTTTATTTTTCATTTCATTTTTATAGCATATTTTATTTCAGGAATTTAATACTAACATTTTTATAATGTTTTTCATACTTTAAGATTGAAAATCTGGGTTTAGTGGTAAAACAGGAGGAGTTTCAAATACATTTTATGTATTTGTAAAGTAGTAAAAATAAATAGTCATAGTAAAATGTGACATTTTAATTGGACTTTCATATAAACAGAATATTTTTAACTATTTTAATTCAAATATTTTTAAATATTTAAACATGTTGCACACTAACTGTACTTTATTTAATCTAATGTAAATTATTTTTTCCCTTAAAGTTTTTTTTTTTTTTTTTTTTTTTTTTTTTAAATGTATATATATCTTCAAACAAAAATGCATTAAAAATCACTGGACCAATTTTTCGTTTGTTTTAACTGGTTCAGTGATTTTAAGTAAAGCTTTGCTTTAAACAATACTTTAATATTTAATTGTATATACGTACATTATATGACAATTGTCTTTTACCAAAATGTAATGTCTGTGACATCTCAAATTCTGTATGATTTTTAATATTGGAAATGGCATTTTAAAAATTTTAAACCAGGGTTACCTGATATATTGATGTCCATAACATATTTGTGGTAATTAAACAAAGTCATGTCAGAAAAGAGCAGGTGGGAGATGCAGTGCTAACCTAATGGTAGCGCTGGAGCTTCACTTCGTTCACGGCTCGGTTCTGTTGCTCCTGATCTGTTTTTAACTTCTGTTCGTGTGATTTCACACAGCACTTGTTACGAGAGCCAGACGCAGTCACTTGCACTACACGGCGACACACGTCTGTGGCGTTCGGTCTGAAGTGCCCTCGTTTCTCATCGTCACAGTGGAAGCTCATTAATTTGCGCAGTCATTTTTTTTCACCCTCCTCATATTTCCTCATTCTCTGGCACTCTGTTGATGTATGAGGCCGGTGTGTGCCGTAATAGCGCTTGCTGTGCCGTATAAACTCTGACTAAAGCATCAGACGCCCTCCATTACTGAAACAATTAACCGTGCAGTTACTGTATATTTGGGTGTTTCTTCAACTACTTTTAGAAAATAAACTCTCCTACAGTACACTTCACACTATCTAGGTTTTTACTATCACACTTTCTAAAATGTCCAAGATTTAAAATGTTCAAACATGTAATATTTAATAATATTTACACACTTAATTTGAAAATTAATTTCAACTGTAATTGGATATTACAAAATATTCTTAGGTTTTTTTTTTATTTGATATAAATATTTTCACACAAAACGTTTTGAAATAGTTTATTTTTTATCATAACAGTAAAACTATGTTTTATTTTTTTGTGATGTTTTTTATTTTTAGAATTGATTTTTATATTTTAGGATTGCAAGTCTAGGTTTAGGGGTAAAACAATTAAATCTAAACAAAATGCATTTGAAATTTAGTAAAAATAAATGATATTGTAGTAAAATGTGACGTTGTAATTGGACTTTCATATAACAGAGAAAAAAATAACAATTTTAATTAGTTTTATTAGCTTTATTGTCTGGAAATGAGTTCCTCATTACATTTTTCTTTGCACAAAATACTTTTAGAAGAAAAAAAAACATCCACATTATAAAATGTTCATAGCTAGAATGTTATTTATCCTAAATACACTCATTAAATTGAATAATTTTTGCACAATTTGAAATAATAATAATAATAATAATAATAATAATAATAATAATTACAACTTGATTGGAAATTACACAATAAAATAAAATAAAATTAATTTAAATCAAAATAAAATAAAATGTCACAACTTAATTGGACATTGGTGTGGCAAAAATACATTTTTTTTTCAAAATATTGTTTACAATCAAAATCAAGTTAAAAAAAAAAAAAAAAAAAAAACACCCTTAATTATCTGCATGTATTAGCTTTATGATTGCAGTATATCACAGCTAGTTTAGCTGAAGGTTGTTGTGCGACAGATTGAGTCGCCTTCAGCAACGTCACAACCTGCCAGACGTCCAGCTGAGATGAATCAGACCCGTGAGACGGCGGCGGGGTTTAGGGGAAACTTTGACGCAAAAACTACCGGCGTCAGTGTAATTAAACAGAAAATAATGTGAGCCGTATGTCGATCAGTGTTGTCATAGATCCAGTATCTCGAGGCTAGTAATTTTGTTCTATAATAATTTCTTCCACAACACCTTCACTCCTTTCTCGTATTATTTCTCTTATTTCTTCTCTAATGTTTCCCTGCTGGAAAATCCAAGTCATATCAGCTCAAGTTGGTCATCTAGCTTAACTAACCAGGTCAACCTTGATCCCACCAGCATGATGACCACCTAGAAACCATATAAAACCAGTCTCTAGAATCAGAAACTGGTTTTAGCTGGATTTTCCAGTAGGGTTGCCATTAATCTTCTTCATTTCATGATTTCAACCAGTGCATACCATAAAAAGCTGGTTTTAGCTGGATTTTCCAGTAGGGTTGCCAAGAATCATCTTCATTTCATGGTTTGAACTAAATAAAACCAGTGTCTACCATCAGAAGCTGGTTTTAGCTGGTTTTTCCTGTAGGTTTGCCATTTATCTTCATTTCATGATTTTAACCAGTGCATACCATAAAAAGCTGGTTTTAGCTGGATTTTCCAGTAGGGTTGCCAAGAATCATCTTCATTTCATGGTTTGAACTAAATAAAACCAGTGTCTACCATCAGAAGCTGGTTTTAGCTGGTTTTTCCTGTAAGTTTGCCATTTATCTTCATTTCATGATTTCAACCATATAAAACCAGCGTTTACTATCAGAATCTAGTTTTAGCTGGATTTTCCAGTAGGGTTGCCATTAATCTTCTTCATTTCATGATTTCAACCAGTGCATACCATAAAAAGCTGGTTTTAGCTGGATTTTCCAGTAGGGTTGCCAAGAATCATCTTCATTTCATGGTTTGAACTAAATAAAACCAGTGTCTACCATCAGAAGCTGGTTTTAGCTGGTTTTTCCTGTAGGTTTGCCATTTATCTTCATTTCATGATTTCAACCAGTGCATACCATAAAAAGCTGGTTTTAGCTGGATTTTCCAGTAGGGTGGCCAAGAATCATCTTCATTTCATGGTTTGAACTAAATAAAACCAGTGTCTACCATCAGAAGCTGGTTTTAGCTGGTTTTTCCTGTAAGTTTGCCATTTATCTTCATTTCATGATTTCAACCATATAAAACCAGCGTTTACTATCAGAATCTAGTTTTAGCTGGATTTTCCAGTAGGGTTGCCATTAATCTTCTTTATTTGACAATTTTTAGTTAATGATCCCCTAGAAACCAGAGCATCATGAGAAGATGGCAATCCTAGTGGAAAATCCAGCTAAAACCAGTTTAAACCAGCAGCCCATAATCATCTTAATTTGATGGTTTCAACTAATGACTCTCTAAAACATAAACCAGCGTCTACAAGCTGGTTTTAGCTGGATTTTCCAGTAGGGTTGCCAAGAACCTTCTTCATTTCATGGTTTCAACTAAATAAAACCAGCATCTACCATAAAGTTGTTGGATTCAGCGGGTTTTTCCAGTAGGTTTGCCAAGAACCTTCTTCATTTCATGGTTTCAACCATATAAAACCAGCGGAATCTAGTTTTAGCTGAATTTTCCAGAAGGGTTGCCATTAATCTTCTTTATTTGACCGTTTCATTTAATGACCACCTAGAAACCAGATAAAACCAGCATCTACCATGAGAAGATGGCGACCCTACTGGAAAATCCAGTTAAAACCAGCTAATCTTAATCATCTTCATTTGATGGTTTCAATTAATGACCGTCTAAAACCATATAAAACCAGCGTCTACCATCAGATGCTAGTTTTAGCTGGATTTTCCAGTAGGTATGCCATTAATCTTCTTCTTTTGATGGTTTCATTGTTGAATGCGTGTCATAACTATAATTTGAGTTTTCAAAACCCCAAATGACTATGTATTCAGTTCATTTTCTTTCCTTTTTTCTGTTTTCTAGCCTGAATTGTGGGAAACTTGTCCATCCTGTTTTAAACAGGTAACGCTTTGCAGGGAACTCTTCTCTCATTCACTTCTTTTGAGCCGTGGAGCCTCCATTCATCTCTGGTTGTTTTGCCATTCTGTCTCATTAATTCTGCTCAAACACTAACCCAAGGCGCTGTTTGAACTGGATTGCCTGATATCCTGCTATGCATAGCTGATGTGGAGATATGCAAGATTTATGTGTGTCGTCCGATTTGTCTTACCCACGTTGAATATGAAACATGAATCTCCTTGTGTCGAAGTCGCTCTCAGTCAGGAATGAATTGTGTTGTCCTCAGTCACTTCAGCAGGGGTCCCGTTATCCCACGCATCACGACGAGACTTCACGTCGAGACTTCCACGCATCACGATGAGCACTTCAAGTCTGTAAATAGTCCCGTCAAATGCTGGCCGGAGATGAAACACTCATTCGTCACGAGTCGCAGTTTAACACGCAGCGCCGTGGGGCTCGACGTACATGCGCCTCTGGTGGCCCCCGTCAGATCCAGAGCGATGCCATTTTGCTCGTTTCTGGCTTTAAGTGACAGGCCTTTGACTCTTTAACGTTAAGTTTGAAGCTTTTTATGACTGCTGTCAAAACAAATCGCGCCATTGGAAATGTCCCTGAAAGTAATGCGCGTTAAACCACTTAACTGGGACAAAAATGTTGTTCTGAAAGCAAGCAAGATGGGGAAAGTTCAGCTGCTTCCTGAACGTGTCCTAGAGGCCTGCTATCCTCATTCTGGCATTGTTTTTCAGGGCCAAGATACCCCCAAAAAAACCTAGAATCCTGCTTTACCTGTCTCTTTTTAGGGAACGTCTAGGATACAAAGTAGGACAGCAATTGAGGCATTCAGAGCAGGGTTATCATCGTTAACTAAAAGTAAAGCCATAAAATAAAAAAAATAAAAATAAAATAATTTAAATGACTTAAAATGAACATGGAAAAAAATTAAAAGGAAAAAACATTTATAAAATATTTTTTATATATATATATATATATTTTAATTTAATATGTAATATATATTTGCCTAATACTAATATATGTACATATGTTTATCTATGTGTGTGTGTGTATTAGTGCTGTCAAACAATTAATCGCATCCAAAATAAGTTTTTGTTTACATTATATATGTATGTGTACTGTGCTGTATTTATTATATATATATATATTAAATACACACAGAAAATATTTTGAATATATTTACATGTATTTACATGCATACAGTATATTTCTTTATTATATATAAATATAATTAACATATAAACATAACATATTTTTCATGAATATATACATGCATGTGTTTGTATTTATATATACATAATAAATATACACAGTATACACATATATTATGTAAACAAAAACTTATTTTGGATGCGATTTAATCGTGATTAATCATTTGACAGCACTAATATATATACTAAACTAAATACAGTAACTTATGAATTGAAAAACAGTAAACTTTAAAAACTATATCGACAAACGCATAACAAAGCATAAAAAAGCTTTATCTAAACTATAAAAATATATACAATTTAAGAACATAAAGTAGCAGAAAATATAAAAATTAAATCTAATTCAAAATATTTTACAAAAACTAAAATCGTATGTCAGTGATATTAAAATAACACTGCTTAAAAGTCCTGTTTTAGAGGTATGGTTTAGCTTTACAGTCATTAGTCATCATGAAATCTAAATGGACTATTTTCTTTTTTTTAATTAGATGTTCATTGTCTTATTTTGAATTATTCACATTATTTTGAAGTTTAAAAAATCAGAATATTTTATATAAAATATATAACTTTGCTCCACTGATTTTACTGAAACGATTTTCATTTCTGTATGTATCACAAATCCCTCTCACTTTTCAACCAATCCCCTTGAGCAACCATAAATGGGCATCTTTTTTTTTCCCAATCAAAATGAGCTCCCGCCCACATTTTGCTCCTTAAATGTCTCCGTTTACTTAGAAATACAACAGGTGACATTTCTTGATGGCTTTAAAACCTTTGAAAACAAGAGCTTGGTAATGTTTCAGACCTAACATTGCAGGTCTAAACAGACACATGCAGAAAATCTGACACCAATTTAGTGATATTTTCTTAACGTTCTTCCAGGCCTCTGAGTTTAACCTCAAGAAAATGATGAGTTGAAGGGCGTGAGAGACAAATGGTGGCAGACAGAGTTTTAAAGCCTAGCATGACTCATGTGTTTTAGCCGATGACCTCCAGTCGAGCTGGTGCCCAACCAACCCACAAACCCATCTGAACGTCCCCTCCGTCAATTATCTCTGGATTCGGCGCGCTTTAGCAGCTTCCACATGGGGCTAATTTCACACTCGCTGCCACTCTTCCTCTAAAGACGCCGTCAGATGGCAGCTGAATGATGGCCGCCGGCGTGGCTACCGAGCGCACGCTAAAGCTCATTATTTGAGAAGAGATTAATTAATGAACGCTAATAGCCGTGTTGAATGCTCAATTTAATTTGAGATCAGCGGCCTGGAAGGTCGTACTTGGATCTGTGTGCTACCCTGACCCGGCTTTCCACCCTGTCTTTGCTTTAATGACTCCGGGATGGACTGTTGTGTAATGTTTTGTATTTTTCGTGGTGCTGGTGTGTGCATGACTGCCGACTGTTGTGACCATCTCACAAAGTGTCTCTTTGTGTTTGTTTCCAATGCAAAATCAGATGCTTGTGTCAAACGGCCAGCACACATGCAAACGATGTTTGTTAAAGAAGTAGTTCAGCCACAGTCTTCATTTACTCACCTTCACGTTGTTCCAAAACCGTGACACTTTTTTTTTCAAAAAGCTTTCATACATTTCAAAAAGCATTCGAAAGCACCATAAAAGTAGTCCAGTCAACCCGTGCATGTCATTTAAAGTCTTCTCACGTTCTATCAAAGATATGTGCAAAAAAAAAAATTACTTTTTTAAAGTTTAAAAATCCTTGAAAGAAGTTAACTTTGCCTGGGAAGCAACATTGAGATATCAAGACTTGTTTTCATAGATTATATATTAAATATGAGTGTATTTGTCACACTTAAAAATACACTTTTTTTTTTTTTTGATTTAAAGGAGTTTTATATAAAGCACTTGAAAGTATCATAAAAATAGTCCAAATAGTTATTTTTAAATTAAATTAAATTAAATTAAATTAATTTTATTTTTTTTATTTTATTTGGACTTTTTTGTCCTGATGCATTTCTTGCATACATTTTCCACACTTTTTTTTTTTTTTAACTTGTTTATACTTAAAACAAGTGAAATAGGACAACATGCACTGAAATTCAATTACATTTCAATGTTGGCCACTCAATTAAGAATAAACAACTAACTTTTTTTTTTTTTTTTTTTTTTTTGTAGTGAACTGAATGATTGAAAAGATCCAACTCATTAGAATGATTTGTCTTCAGAGAGCTGGGACAGATGTTAAGATTTTCAGTGAATTGCTTCTTCAATTTTGGTCTGTTCTTGACACAAAGCTATTGTATGACATCAGATGACTTGGGATACAGTGCTCGAGTCATACGGGCCACTTTTCTGATGCTTTTTTGCCTTGTTGGAGCTTGACATCTTCAGTTCTCCTTCACTTTCATTATACTGAAAAAAGCAGCCAGGATATTCTTCAAAACATCTCATTTTGTGTTCAACTGAAGAGATAAAGCCACACAGGTTTGAAACGACATGACACAGAAGTTTGTGGGGCGCAAATAACAGACTGTTTAACCGCTGCTAGTATTCAGCCTTTTGTAAAACAGAAAATGTTTTCCTCATGCGACGTGACCCAGAAGCCAGACAGCTCTTATTTTTTACCCTGGTGTTCTCTCCTCTCCCTTGCTCCAGATAGCATCGCTTTCCCTAGACGTCGTCGCTCTACCGTAGCGTGGAAAAATAGGCCAACCCTATGGGACAGAGCCTCCCGACTGAGCGTCCGTGTGCTGCAGGATTTCAGGGTTTATGGCCATATTTATTGTTTTCTCTTCACTTTCGTTAAATAAGACGGTGACGTTTGCTTTACAACCTTGATTTTTCTGCCGTTGGGTTTGCTTTTGCCCTTCAGCTTGACTGGGTCATAAAGTGCGTCTGCGGTATGTCAGAGCCGGAGCTGGCAGGCCATTTAAGGTTGTCAATTGTGTGGGAGTAGATCAGCGGAGACGTGGAGTGAGTAATTGCTTTGATGCATGGGGCCTGTCGTCTCTATTTCTCTCTTTCTCGTTCTGTCTCAATGCTGAAGTGCTCTGGCTTATTAAAACAGCTGTTTAGAGGCCTGAACTTCCTGAGTGTCTCGCAGAAGCTCCAGAAATTTCCTAATTTCTCTGCACAGCAATCGCTCGGCCTTCACAGTCTTCTGGTTATTTTAAATCTGATGTCAGGTGTGGCTTGCAGTCAATTACCACAAACAGTCTTCTTTAATTGGTAAAAATTAATTGGTAAATAGATCTGCAGTCTGTTTTTGTTGAAGCAGTTCTTAAAAATGTTATTTGTGCTCCAGACTAGATTTCTATCATGTAAAATTACTTTGAATCCTGCAACGAATGCTGGCAACAGAATATGTCATTAAATGAATGTTAGTCTTCATGACTCCTGTTTTAAATAAGTTATAAATGCAAATAATATTCATCATGTAGCTTTGAAGGGTGCATTTTTTTATTCTGAGCAACATGTAAATCTGTCATGTTTTTTCAATGCATTGATTAAAAATCCTGCCAATTCATATGCAGTAATCTTGAAATATGACTTGTGTGTTCAACAATGTTTACATTTATATTTATTCATCACATAAATATACATGTGAAATAAATACATGTTCAAAAATTCAATAGAATTCATGAAAATGAGATTTAAGGACCCTTTATTTATTTATTTATTTATTTATGCATTAGAACAGTATTTTCATTATTTTCCAATTTATATATATATATATATATATATATATATATATATATATATATATATATTTTTTTTTTTTTTCTCCACACAAACACATTTATATAGCACATAAATATATAAATATTACATATATATATATATAATACAAACTATCATAAATATAGTACAAATAAATATAATACCTTTATATTTGATTATACAAAGGAAAAATGACATTTTATCATGAAAACCGTTTTTTAGGACCCTTGATTTATTTATTTTTACATTGTAACATTATTTTCATGACATTCTTTTCTGTATATAAACCATGGTGACTTTGCATGCAGAAAAGAGTTTACTGTATCTAGCTGTTACTGCTTTTCTGTTTTGCTTCCATTCTGAGTTTCTTTACTGTAAAAGCTTTTGAGTAAATTATTGTCTGCAGTAGTCGACAGCATGCAGTACATACTGTAAATAACCCAGAATCTTCCCATAAGTCTGAATGATGTACAAATTAGATTAATTTGTGATGTTTCTCCTCTTGTCTTCCCCTCACCTCTTCCAGACCAGCGACCAAGACACCAGCAGCCGAGAAGAAAGAACGCCCAACCAGCACCATGAGCGAAGCGTCAAACTACACGGGCGGCTCAGACTACACCACACACCCCAGCAGTCCCACAACCAGAGTGAGTCGCTAACTCACTGACCTTGGCCTAGTTCCAGCATGACAGATTGGACTGTCCCATCATGCATCAATAGCATGTTACACAATTATTGTCCTCATTACTGCACATTTGCTTCATTGCCTTTGCTCTGTGATGTTGAGTTCATATAGAGTATCATAAAAATGCAATGGGTTAGGATGGGTGACTAGTTGTTCAGCTAGTTAAAAATCCATCTCAAGCAATCATTGATGTTTTTCTCTGCACCTTCATTCAATCTTAGTGTTTCCATTATGCATTTT